>JAPFQT010000605.1:0-66938 GCA_027627225.1 Congeria kusceri | reverse complement strand
TATTACGATACTTCTTTCACCACATTTTATTTACAGAAAAATGTTAATTTTTGTTTTTAATTGAATAACATCTTAAGGAGAAGTTAATAGAAAGGTGCAATTATAAATAATTCTTAAAAAAACGCAACCGCAATTCAAATATAAATTAACATGCACAGTAAGTATATAAATATAAATTTTCTCAATTTATTGAAATTCGCGGGTTTATGATTCTCCGCACGCTAACTGATGAATGTATATTAGCATAGCTCTACCACGCGCTATTTTAAGAATGATGCACCCTTTATCTCGAGTGTCCTGAATACGCTGGAATAGACCATTTCATACAGATCTTCGCTGAATATCTACGTATGGCTCCGAAATTTTAAGAGCGCAATTGCTTTTTATAGAGCGTGCAGCTGATGTAGGTTAAACAAAATAATGATTTCATTATGTGAATAAATATTACATTAACTTCATAACAAACAATGAGTAAAATTGTTCAGAATTATGTTCAGTTCTCGAGTGTAAGTCGAAGATATGTTTATAACTTTATTTTAACCGCTTAGGCAAACAATTATGGATATTTTAATCCCACAAAATATGCAACAGTTATTGGTGAACATCAAACCATTGTTGTAAGTTTGCATTCCATGAAATTAGAAAATTTGCCAAATGTTATTTTCCCGCCGCATAAAATTATCGCAAGAAATCTAGGTCAGAAGTGATGAAAAAAAAGCTACGCTGAAAAAATACAGTTTTAAGAAATGATCACAATTTTAAGAAGGAAAACAACACTATTAATAAAGCAGGCAAATGACACTCATGATAGCAAAATAATTATTTGATGCTATGTGTAATTTAAGAACACTCATCAAATGACACTGTGGAATAAAAGTTTGTAATGCACAACAGTATAATCAGAGAAATTATTCCATTATTTTCATTTAAGGCACTTACAAGACGTTGCAAGATCGTGAATACATTTTAGAATCAATTTCTATCAGACAGATACATAAAACGAGAGTAACTGTTGTCTCAGGATAGCGCGCTCCACTATTTAACTGCATTGTCAGAGTTATGGGCCTTTATCACTACAAAAAAGGGCATAATTCTGCTAAAATGCTGGTCACAGTTATGTGCCTTGGCCAATGATCTTACACAATCACCGTGAAGACATACGCAAAGTTTCAATTGAATATCTGTAGTAGTTACAGAGATATGTACTTGCTGCACGCAAACCTTAAACTGAATTTTCTTTTGCATGCAAACCTAAACCTGACATTTCTTAGTACAAAAAGGGGCATAATTCTGCTGGTCACAGCTATGGGTCTCGGTCAGTGACCTTATATAATGACCCTAAAGGCACGTGTGAAGTTTCAATTGGATATCTGTAGAAGATATAGAGATATGGAGTTGTTGCACGCAAACTTTAACCTGATTTTTTTAAGTGCAAAAAGAAGCATAATTCTGCTCAATTGCAGGCCAGAGTTATGGGCCTTGGTCAGTGACCTCATATAATGACCCCGAAGACATGTGTGAAGTTTCAATTTAATATCTGTAGTAGTTACAGAAATATGGACTTGTTGCACGCAAACCTTAACCAGAGCATTACAGTGACGCCGACGAACGGGTGAGTAGTATAGCTCGAACTATTCGGCAAAAAGTCGAGCTAAAAATGAATTTGGAATGAAACTACAAGTCAATTTTTTATCAGAAAAATAGTAATTTAAGAAATTAGTTTTTATGTGATGTTTACATTTTCAACAAGGTGAAACTAAACAAAGTTCCTCATGGTTTATTGAGACTATCGTGCAGCTTGCCAAAACTTAACGATGAATATTCAGATTTAATCTGTTACTCCACTATTTACAGTATGTAAATAACAGGTTTGTTTATGAACTGTTTTACTTGGAGGATGAGTGTTTTATATAATACAATATCCAACTAACAGAATATTTCAGTATGTATGTAGGTTATATCCCACATAAACAAGACAGTGTTAATTGTTTGTTCTGAATTAAGCCATTTTTCGGCATAGCTGTCTAAGATCACTTATGACCTTGATTTCTTGCGATAATTATGCAGCGGGAACATTGAATGCCAATAGAATTTGGCAAATTTTCTATTTTTGCAAACTTACAACAATGGTTTAATGTATACCAACAACTGTTGCATAATTATGGGGATTAAAATGTACATGATTTTTTACATAAGCGGTTAAAATAAAGTTATAATAATATCTTCGACACTCTAGAACTGAACATATTTTCTCATTGTATGTCAAGATCAGAATATCATATTCGTTCTCAGAGTTAATCCACTGTTTTGTTTAGCCTTGCGGCACGCTCTATAAATAACAATTAATTCTAGCGAGTTCAAAACACTCACGATCATTCTAAAAATAGCGAGTTTAACTGCCGGTGTATAGCTTTTATAATATACATGCATCAATTAGCGTCCAGAGAATCATAAGAGCTAATATTTCAATAAATGGGGAATTTATGTTAATAAACTAACTGTTCATGTTAATTTGAAATTGAATGGCGGTTCACTTCTATTAAGAATTAAATAGAATTGCACATTTCTATCAACTTCTCCAGTAGATGTTAATCAACCTATAAAAAGATATCTTTCCATATGGTGAAATAAGTAACGGAATATGTCGAACTGTTATTCATGTTACTTTTACTACATTTTCGTAGCATTCATGCATTATTTGCAATACCAATTATACACAGAAACCCTCGATACATCATGTTCCTACCGAATATAATTTTAAATCACCGGCAATAGTCTAATGAAATTTTATGTTTGTGTTATAAAAAAATGCAAGTCATAATTATTTCACATGCGCTGAATGTTCCAAAAAGATTGCGTTTCATAAGGATACACAGTAAACATGATTAACGGAATTGGAAATGTTTATGTATTATGCATAGATAAAGATGAAGGTAGGTTATATTACTTATAGGTAATGAGTATCAGAAGCTAAAGGACACTGATATGCTATATAAGGGGAAAAGGCCCCGCTCTCTTGCAGACATGATTTGTTAACCAATCAAAGTAGTTCAAAGTATTTTGGTAAAGAACCATCTAAGTAATATTTCTGTGAAATTATTTAGAAATCCAAGCAGAGGCTTCTGAAATGAAGATTTTAACAGTTTAAAATATTCCCATATAAGGAAAAATGGACCCGCACCCTAGCGGCCATGTTTTTCAATGGAGCGGAACCATTTCAGCAACATTGCTAAAGGACCACCCAATGATCGTGTCTGTGTTAGTAATTTGAAATTCAACCGGTGATTTCTGACAAAAAAGAAGATATAACCATATAAGGAAAAAAGGCCCCACCTAGCGCCAATGTTTTTCAACAGAGCGAAACCATTTCAGCAACTTGGGTAGAGGACTACCCAAGTATCATTTCTGTGAATTTTTTTGAAAATCTATCTAGGGGTTTAGAAGTAGATGTTTATAGCTCCGACAGCCATCTTGTGCTGCTATTTTGTGACCGGACCAATTGAGCAACTTCAGTAGAGGACTACCCATGGAACATTTATGTTTAGTTTTATCAAAGTTGACCTACTGGTTTAAACGAAAAGTTTACGCATGGGCGCACGCATGAGGCCGTCCTTAAAAAATTGTTTGTTTGCGGTAATGCGACTGACTCACAAAATTGGTGTGTATGTGTATTTCAAAGTTTATGATGTCCTTCCGTGCCTGAGGCTGCATTATGTGAGGACCCAGAGTGTGTCCCAGCACTCCTACCTAATTAACTTACTGGAAACTCACGAAAATTGGGATGAATTTTGAATCATAGCTGCAATTTCCAGCTATCTATTTTTTACTGAAAGATATTTCAATTTTGGTGTGGTCTTGTGCTTTGGGGGGAAACCGGAGTACCTCGAGGAAACCCCACCTGTCCGGTATGGTGACTACCAACCAAACTCACATGCGCCGAGAGTGTAAAGCGAACCCGGGGCGCCTAGGTGAGAAGCGAGTGTACCAACCACTGCGCTAGCCAGACAGCCTCACGAAATTGGGCCCAACTCACAAGTTTTTATAGGCGTCTGTGAAGCAAATTGGTTTTCTTTTTGAAACTAGTGGCTATATAAGATGACCTAGTAAGAAGAATTGAGACAGTTTAAATAAAGTTGGCTGCAATTATTAATTCCAGTATGCGAAAGCATTCACAGGTGGTGGATTTGAACCATGAAAAACATTTAGCATTTATACCTACAGTATCAGTACATATTGTACTCGGTAAGTCTTAGGCTATATTAATCAGGTGTCTCTAACTAATCTCTGCTATGTTTCCAAAGTGTTACGAACAGCTTTTCGTTCAACATGCTAAGTAATATTTATACCATGTCCTCCGCATAGGCATAAAATCACTGATCGAGCGATTTTTTTGCGGACGGCTTTGGCGGATGCGCTTTGCAGATACAGACTGGGGTCATATGGAAATGGTTACTGTTTTCAACTTGTTTGATTTTTTGCAGATTTTGATTTGTGCAATGCATATGCGGATACTGACATTTGGAAAAACTGTGACCTTATATGAAGCGGGCCAAAATGGGCCTGGGTCGCTCACCTGAGGTTAATAAATCAGTATGGCTTGTGAAAGTATTCTAGCATGTTCAGTGATGTCTGAAGTAAACCATTGAAACCTTAAATTAACAAAAATGGATGACAACAAGTGACCAATGACGGATTGTTTGATTGGCAACTCAAAATAGTTTGAAGGAATTTGGTACCTGGTCACCCAAAGAACATTTTTGTTAAATTTTGAAATCCTGCAAGTGGTTTCAGACAAGAAAATGTTCAAACTTTTCAATATAGACATACAAAGAAACTGATACACCCCATTGGACAACCACTGACCAAAAAAGCTTACCTAAGCTTAGTACTGATCATTAATGCCATTACGGAGAAGACAAGCAAAGTTATGACTGTATAACTTCCGGTTTCTTTTTGGTTTAATTCCTTAGAATGTGAATGATAATAAAACTAGAAATGTATCCACAGACCTGGATACCATTACGTATGCAGCCTTTTCAACAGGGGCCACTTTGTCTATATGCATACAAATAATGAAATTAATTTGCAAAATCTGCTAATGTCTTCACTCAATCTGTGAAGTATGATGAGGCACCAAAATAAATGTTGAGCAATCTGTGAAGTATGATGAGGCACCAAAAATATCCTATCTATAATTTCAAATGTTGAGCAATCTGTGAAGTATGATGAGGCACCAAAAATATATATAATTTTAACTGTTGAGTCCTGACAACAATCAGAAAAGGGGAGTAATTAAAACTTTCTGGCAATAATGAGTTATGGTTCTTGTATGCTTCATCTACTCTTGCTATTTTAAAAGATTCATTAAAGAATCAACACAATGATTTGTATAATTTGTTAGTTATGCTTTGAACAACATCAATAAATCGAAGTAATTCACAAGTTTTACAAGTCTGGTTCTTCCATGCAACACTCCATGTTGAGACTGTGATCAATTCTTACAATTTATTTGAAATTCCCTTCACGCACAACAATAATACGCTCTGGACAATTATTAGCCCTTTGCCCTTGAATAATCACCTTGACCTTGGACCTAGGGAACAAGTTCTTGCGCACAACACACCCTTTCATAATGCTAATTACTTCTGCTAAGTTATTTTAAAATCCTTCAGTGCTGAACAAAATTATGATCTGGACAGGGTCCTTGGATTTAATTCTTATGTTTGACCTTCGACCTTTTAAGTGTGACCTGGACCTGGTACTTGCGCCCAACACACCATCTCATCATGCCTATCTTTTCTGTTCTGTTATTTGAAAATCCTTCCATGCTGGACAAAGTTAAGCTCTGAACAAGAATCCGAACATACATACATTATACATACATGTACGTACATACACACAGACAGGGCCAACACTACATGCCCCCATCATTTTTCTGGATTTATACTTATATAAGCAATATACAGAAGTTTCGTAAGTGGACTTCTCTTTGTATGTATGATAGTAAAAATAACTTGTCAGGGGGAGATTACCTAGTTCTGCAAAGGCCTAACATGCATGCACATCATGTAAATGCATCTTGACCTATATAGTTTTAGAACACATGATTAAATTATCAAACTAATTCAAACATCTCTCCATCTCAATGGCAAAATCTCTCCATTTCAATTTTCTATAATAAACACTCAGACAACGATTGTTACTCACTTTGTAACAGAGATAAAGAAAGATAATTCCCCTAAAAATGGCTAACATATACCATATGTTACAGCTATTAAAGGGACCACTGTCATAGTTGACCTTTTATATATTGTATAATTGTTAACATGGAAATTGGAATACCATTTCCAGAAGACGAATGATAACTGGTTAGAAGTTTAAATAAGAGCTGTTTGTAAAACAATTATGCCCCTCAAAGGTCAAAAGCAATCTTTAAAATATCAATTTTGGGGAAGATTTGATGAAAACTGCTGGATATAGGGAGCTGAAACCATCAAAAAAAGGGCCAACTTAAGATAAACCAATGGTCAGACCTCTGCAGTTCCTGATACAATTTGGTCGATCATCAAACTTGGCTAAGATATTATAGTCTCAAACATTTTCATCAAATATGGTGAAGATGGGATGAAAACTGCTGGAGTGGAAACAGCTAAAAAGGCTAATTTTAGAATCAGTCCAGGGCCATAACTCCACATTTATTGGGATGATTTGGTTCATTACAGAACTTTGCCAAGATATTAAGCCCACAAAGATTTCCAGGAAGATCGGATAAAAACTGTAAGACTCAGAGATGAAACGACTAAAAAGGCCAATTTTAAATAAATCAAGGGCCACAACTCCACAATTCCTAGGGGGTTTGGCTGATTATAGAACTTAGCCGAGATATTATGCCCACAAATATTCCCATGAAATTTGGTGAAGATCAGATGGAAACAGTCGGGAACAAAAGTTGTCTAAGAACAGACAGACCGACCCACATCAATAAAGCATATACCCCACCATCTTCAAAAGGGGCAAATGCCGCATAATAAAACATTTACAAATTAAAGACTGTATAAATATTTTAAGTTGTTAAGACAAAGCAAGGACAACTTTCCATGAAATGACATATTTTATTGATATAAATCCTCACCAGTACTCATTGTGAAATGTTCAACGACCAACACCAACACAAATCACAAATAATATTCTCGTTACTGGTAAACCTGCATTGAGGATAATAAATCAAACTTGGCCTATAAGTTCCTGTTAGTATAGGGAAAACTGTTTAAGTTTGAATAAAATCCCTCAAGCCCTAACAAACTAGCTTACCAAAAAACTTTAACCTAGACCGGAGGCTGATGCCAATGAAAACACCAACGCCAACTTGAGTAGAATAGCTTGCCTTTTCTCTGAAAATTGGAGCTAAAAATGAAGTCTCTATCCTCCACATTGTGCATTTTTTGCATTTTTGCTCACAAACAATGGGCAACAACTCTGGTTGTTTCCCAATTTAGGCCAGTGTTGGATTATTTTGAAATATTATGCTCATACACAAGCTGTATAAGTTCAATCGAGATCACATGAAAAATGAAATCTTATGTTGCAGAGTCTATTTTGCAGTTTTGCTCATAAAAAAGTGTTCAAGGTTTGATCTGGCCCATTATCGAACTTAGCCAAGATTTTATGGTCATACACAAACTGTACAAGTTTGGTCAAGATTGAATGAAAAGTGAAGTCTCTATCGCGTCCGTGCTCACAATTGTTGATGCATTATGGATGCCAGATGACAAATGACGCAGGACAGTCCCACCATACCAATAACAAGAGCTGTCAGAGGACAGCGGGCTCGACTAATCGAAGCATTTCAGTTGGTACATATTCTGGATAGTGGAAGGGACATAAATTTGTTAAAATACAAAACTTTTACGTGAAGCCTTGAATAGTTCATACATTTTTGGAACAAACCATTTTACCAAAATCAATGTAAAAAGTGTTGCCCCTGATACTAGAGTTGATGACAAAGGTTAGTTTCAAGTGAATAACTTTTGAAGTTTTAAAGTTACAAACTTTTGAATATAAACTTTAACCACAAAATCTATGTGAAAATGGGGCATAACTCTGTCAAAATACAACAAGAGGGTTAAATGGCCCTGGTTCGCACACTTGAGTCTCATTAGTCAAACAATTTTCCATGTGTTAGATTTTTATACAGATATGGATATACTGATACGGACTGATAGAAATGCAGCCTAATCATCATGGTTTGAAAAACTTAAGTACCAATAGACATTCAAAATTTAAGAAGTACATATTGAAATTGAAGCTTTTTCTTCAATTTGACCTAGTGACCTAGTTTTTGACCCCAAATAAACCAGATTCGAACATGGCCGAGACACCATTCGGACAAATGTTTTGACCAAGTTTCTGGTTGATTGGGCAAAATAAAAGTGACTTCTAGAGTGTTAACAAGCTTTTTCTTCAATTTGACCTAGTGACCTAGTATTTGACCCCACATGACCCAGATTCAAATTTGGCCGAGATATCATTGGGACAAATGTTCTCACCAAGTTTCATGAAAATTGGGCAAAAAATGTGACTTCTAGAGTGTTAACAAGCTTTTTCTTTAATTTGACATAGAGTCCTAGTTTTTCACCTCAAATGACCCAGATTCAAATTAGATCGAGATATTATTAAGACAAATGTGCTGACCAAGTTCATGAAGATTGGGCAACAAATGTGACTTCTAGAGTGTTAACAAGCTTTTTTTTCAATTTAATCTAGTGACCTAGTTTTTCACCCCACATGACCCAAATAAGAACTCGGCCGAGATATCATTGGTACATATGTTCTGACCAAGTTTCATGAAGATTGAGCAAAAAATTTGAAAACTGGAGTGTAAGCAAGCTTTTTCTTCAATTTAACCAAGAAACCTAGTTTTATCAATTATAATCCTTTTTTTTATAAACTGTTCATAATTTGAGTAGCCTTTTAACAGCAAAGACTTAAACATTAATAACTGTTAACCAATTCAGACGCAGACGCGAAGCCAGGGGTAGTAGGATAGCTCACCTATTCTTCGAATTAGGGAAAGATCTAGGATCTAAAAAGGTACAAGGTGCTGCTAAAAGGAGCAGGGATAGATCCGGACCACATTGTTGTCATTTTCAAATAATTTACTAAATTCAGGGTTTTCGTGAGTCTAACGCTTCTGATTATGCTTTTTAAGCATAGTTTATTCATTTGTAGTTGAATATTTGCAAAAATATGTTGATTTTCTAAAGATATTCAACATTTCTGTGTTGACCAGCCAAGAGTGCCAGCAGGGAGAACCAAAAAGGAGCAGGGTCCTGCACCCTGCTATTTCTGTCTAGATCTTTCCCTACTTCGAAAATTGAAACTAAAAATGATGTTTAACTTCATTTAATGCATGTGCATATGCTTGTGTCAGGAAGCCAATGTCAGAAAAAGAGTACAATATATGCCCTGGACAAATATCTTGACCTCTTAGTGAGACCTTGACCTCTAAACTAAAGGTCGGGTTCTTGCTTGTGACATTTAATGATGCTGATCATTTCTATTTCTAAGTTATTAGAAAATCCCTCCATGCCAGACAAATATTTGACATTTGACTTAACACCTTGACCTTTGCCAGACAAGCATGTGTGATGTGCACAACACACCACCTGGTCATGGGGAATAATAATCTGATGTAATATTAAAATCCTGCCAGGTATGTAGAAGATTAGGAGCGGAAACAAAATTCCTTGACCTTTGACCTTGAATTGTGAACTTGATCTTTGACAGGCGAGCATGGTGTTGTATGCGACACATTGTCTCATCATGAGGAATAATAATCTATAATTATATTGAAATCCTTCCAGCCATTCAAAAGTTACAGAGCAGAAACAAAATCTTGGAGTTATTGGACACCCAAAATCACACCACAAACCCACAGGCGTAAAAACGGACCGTGCAACTACTATATGCCCTCCTTCAGGTGCATAAAAAAACTGTCTTTACTCTACGCCAAAGCATATAGATTTTTTCTAACTAATTTTTATTGCTTAAAACAATTGTCTGAGATGTGAATATACAATATGGATAAATTAACCAGAATATCGGCTTTCGGAAAGAAATTCTCCTTGTAGGCTTGTACACATGCCGATAAAAAGAGCTTTTCAGTGCAAGAACCTAGTTTCAGGAGACCTTTTACTGTTTACACCCAAGTAAATGTTTCAAACCTGATATAAATTTAGAACACATTAAATAATCAAACAATTTAAAGTGTGTATGTGGAATAAATACAATTAACCAAATAAAGTTAATTTACATATATTGCTATTTAAAATGGAATTAAAGTTAAGAACAAAAATTGCTTTTAAAAGTGAAATAAACTAGTTTTAAATCACCATATAGTTTTCGTCTGTACAGATGGAAACTCAACGACATGTATAATTACATGTTGTCTTGGCAGTTGGTTTAGGTTACACAACACTAAAAAACGATGCAAAAGTCGACACTAGTACTTTTTGATTTATTGCATATTGACGTGATTCCTTCGTCATTTTTATGTTCTACAGTTTGATTTCAAGTTTTATAGTCACTTTTAGCTGCTTTTTATTTTTAATAATTGATATCAAAGATCATACATACAAACTTTAAAGACGCAGTCCACAGAATACGATTCAATGCATCTTAAATTGGCATTAGTTCTTAAAAACATAAATGACATTTATTCGACCAAAATCTATTTGTTCTTGGCGAAATCATTTCATAATGTCTATGTTCAAAAACCCTTGGCAAAAACAAAATAAACCCTAATGTACATGCTGATCTACTCCAGAGGCATCACGAGCTATCGCAAACTGAAACTATACGACAAAAATTTACCTAAATATTCATTTTACCGATTTCAATGCGTCGTTTTTTTTTGTATTTTGATAGGTAAGATGTCCATTAGAAACAATTTCTGAGAAGTTTTATTTTATAGTTATGGACTGCTGCTTTAAACTTTGTCTCCATCAGCATTTCTATGTTTCATACGAGATAGAGACACAGAAAGATAATTGTCCGAACAATAGTACATATATATCAAATTGCATGCACTGCCACGTAAACGGACCATTTACATAAATGACTGTTCAATTTTGTAGTTTTTTAACGATGCATTAAACTTACTACGTCCTAAGTGTTACCAATAAAATTTCTTACTTCTATCTATCAACAAACAAGGTGAATCACAGATAAAAATGTCTTAATATCTGTATAAAGGATTATGGCAAAATGTTCACTTTGCTTAGTTTTTATTGGAACATCTTGAAATGAGGTGGATCGATGGCGCTGATGTGGCCCGTACATGCCACGCGTTTATCAGCTAGACAAAAGGAACGTAACTGAATCTTTCATTCGAAATGTACATATGAAATGAAATGACACATCAAAGCAAAATGTTTATTGGCCCTTTTTTCGATACTTGTGCCTGGTGACATAAACAGGTCATTTCATGCAGATATATAGAAAACTACAGTCCAAAGTCTGCAATATTTAGTATGTGACACAGAAGACGAGTTTAAACCCGTATCATCACTAGCTAATTTTGAGATAAATATTTTACGTCATTAATCTGACCTCTGACATATTTAAGATTATTGTGGACCATGATCCTAGATTTCCAGTGATTGCTACATTGAACCATTACACTCGCTGTCAGGTGAGTTTACGACACAAGATCGTTCTTGTCATGAGGTGAAAGAGTGAATGATAACCCGATTATGCTGACTGAAATAGTGTCATCTGGGTTTTGAAAATGTTAACAGTTATAGAAACTAGGATGGCGAAATCAATTGCCCAGCTTTTCCAAAGCATATACGGACAAGTGAAATCTTGCCAAACTTATGTATTAATACTATACATTACAGACAAGAGCAAAATCATTTGTCAACAATAGAAAAGTAAGGCAATGCAAGATTTTGCCACCCCTGGGAAAGTATGTTAATATATACTGGTAGATATCACATATTTAGGTTGTCGTATTCAACAAACCTTGGGTGCCGTTTGGCTGCAGATGGCAGTCATCAAAACACGCATCACAGGGCATTTCTTCAAAGTTCAGTTCACATGTACAGGTACCACTTGAGTTGTAGCTGAACAGAGAAACATTCCATACATCAAATACAAAATTACCAACTTCCTAGTCCATTTAACTGCAATAAATGAAGAATTCAGACAATTTCAGTACACTGAGCACTTCCTGGTTAGTAGTGAGATGAGCAGTAATTGACTACCTGGGTACCTGCCGCATTATTACCCGGATACCAAAATGGTTGTTTACCATGAACAGAAACCAGTTACCATTGATACATTGTATCAAATAGCATATTAATACAGGCGTTTGAAACAGTTAACGTCTTAACTTTGAGTTAAATATACATATAGTAACTAGGAAAATGTTTTGTACTAACATATTATTGTATAGTACCAATATATTTATGTAATATTGTGCAAAGTTCAAATTGAAAACATAAATATATTGAAGTCTTGAACTTATGCTATTTTTACGCTTCAAATGACATAGTTTTCTTGCTACATTTATTGTTTTTATTTTGACATCATAGCTAAATAATAAATTGTTAATTTACCATGGTTTGTACAGCTTCAACCAAGCATCAGACAGCATTCTCTAAAATGTCCAAACCATGGAATTCAAATAAATATGATATGTTTACAGAAAATCTATTTGGGAAAAATAATTTAAGCAATATATACATGTAATATATCATCCATTTAGATTTGCAGTAATATTGTGTCCTATTTAAATATGCACACCAAAAGATAAATGAGAAATGCTCACACCTGAACTCAATAAAAAATGGAAAATATCTGTTGATAATAGAAATATAATTTTTTCGGTTTCACATGACGTCAATCGTTCAATGTCTAGTTCGTAGAGAACTTGTTTTAAAAATACCTGTCACGCAAACACGAGAGGACATGCATGACCTATTATTATATTTATAGCAACACAAAACAGCATATGAACACCCCAAGATTGCTGACATTTTTTCAATTGTTACAGAGTATGTGAATACAATCTTGTATGCTGTCGCGGTCTTGCAAGAGGTTCATTTAAGTTTCACTAAACATGGATATTTTGATATAACTATCGTTTTATCTGGCAAACAGCTTTGCTCACAAATTGAAAGACAAAACACTTCTTCACTTGGTTGAGATTGTAAAAAACGGAAACCAGGTAAACTTGTATGTATCAAATAAAAACATACCCTTAATATTGCTGCATCATTTATTGATTTCACAGATAAATATTTGTAAATAAGTGCATTAAAGTAGAGCTCTGTAAAGATGGAGATGATGATGATGTAGGAGTTGTTGGTGATCATGTTGATGTGGTCATAATTCTGACATTGTTAGTGATTACTACTATAACGGCAAGGATATGACGGCGACGACGATGCTGTTGCTACTAATGGTGATTATGACGATGGTGACAATGATGAAGAAGATGATGATATGGTGACGATGATAATGATGTTGCTAATGATGAAGAAGATGACGATGAAAACGACGATGATGATGATGACCGTGACGATGAAGAATTTAGATTTTAATATTTCCTATTTTTGATACTATTTTTACAAGAGCGTCCAAAGCTCAGAATAGGCCGTCCCAACCTAAGTTGTAATGTCCCAACTATGGTAGTTTTTAGTGTAGCTGGTTTTTATGATCTACAACCGTTCGAAATGCCAACAAATCCTGTTTAAACGCCTTTAAAGGGTCCTTTTTTATGATACAAACACGCATCTGTTTGTGTAAATATTTACGCACAGTAACAGATTACACCGCGTTGAAAGCATTCAACCTCCGTCCGAACATTGGTGAATTTGCCCTAATTACTTGCAACCCAGATAGTAGGAACAGTAGCGTTACACGACCTGATAACTTTACACCATCTAGATAGTCTTACTGATAAATGATTCAACTAATGGGAGTCAAACTTATTATACAGTTTAACGTCTGATCGCTCAAAATTGTTTTAATGGTGTAAAACTGAAAGTTACAATTTTCATCAATACAAACTATATAAAATCTGGGAACAATATAAATATCCATGGAATCCACATTTTTTGCCTGCCTAACAGAATTTATAATTTGCAACTACAGACCAAATCACTTTCAAGAAATCGGTCATGCAAAATTCCTAATCTGGAACCTTGTCCAGATTTGCCTTCAAGGCCAAAACATCACGCATTATCTGTGCTTCTCAACAGGTTACAAATGCACACACAAGACCATGTTTCAAGTTTATTCAAGACAAGACAAGACAAAACAACTTTTATGGTCGGGGATACATAACAAGTAAACATTTGCTATTTATAGCTATTGACCGACTTAGAAGTTAAATAATCAATAATCGCTAACGCACAAACGCTGCATGGACGGTGTTCAGGAGGACCAACAAATATTGATTGATGCTTGTTGTAACATTGTCTGCATGCAAAGCATGTACAGTATATCAACGTTATTTGGAACACCGTTAATCTGAATTCTTTGTTATTTCGTTGTTGTTGTTTGTACTTTAGTTGGATTTACATTCATTAGGTCATCAGTTCGCATTTACTCGTAACAGATTCTAAATAAACTATATTGCGCCGTGTACAATAGTCAGAATGTCAGGGGAAATAATAAATAAGGAAAGCATCACTATTATATATACAGTTTGGCGAATTTTGCAACAATCATGCTATCTAGAAATGTTTAATTCAAATAATCATTATTTAGAAGTATTTGTATTGGTACCCGCTACTTCCAAATAACGAGGTTAGACTGTACCAGGTTTTTCAAGAGCAAGTTTTTATGTTGTGTAGCAATAGCGGCGGTCTCTTATGCTATGAAGCAGGGCACAGTTATGTACAAAACAATACGTGAGATAGTTTCAGTCTTAATAAAATGTTAGACTCAAAACAATTAATGAATTGTTTCTAAGGCACTTTTTCCAAAAATATCATGAGGGAGGGCGAATTTTTTTTTTGAAGTAATAATGTTTTGTTTTTTTCTCCTACTCTTTTCTATTGGCACTATGTAATGGCTTATTAAAACAAGTAAATAAGTGCAGATTAAAGACAATTTAAAGTTTTAATAACAACATAAGCGTCCCTTTTTATAAAATTCTAAATATGGATTTATTACTCACAAACGGTCCTTTATGGAAGCTGACGTAAAAAGGCAATCAGTCTGAATGTTCATAATTAACATAAGTGCCTTCAAATTGATATACCATCAGCATAAAAGTACTCCTATTATTCATGTTTTTATGAATGTTAAAAATAGGAATTATTTGCAATAAATCACCAATAATTTTTGGAATGGAAAATCAACACTTGTCAATGCAGCTGGCATTTTTGTTTGTTTCCAAAGGACTATTATTGACAAAAAATATGGAATGTTAAACATTACACAAGCAAAAGCATCTACGAAACAAAAGTTTAAGTCTACAAATAGACGATATTTGTAACGGTTCCCAATCGATCATGACTTTTTTTTCAAAATTTACAAAGTATTTCACAATTTGTGTATATCCGATTTATATAATTAAATCTGACAGGAAGAAAGTTACCGGAAATACCGAAATCTCTACCGAGTTACTCTTCTTCCGCTGTCTTAAAATGGGGATACGTTTAATTTTAAGCCGCTGTCCATGGGATGTAAATCAATACATCGTGATTTTAGTAAACATTTCTTATGAATGTTTATGGTGTTTATTCGTTCCGAACTCTGTTTCTTATTTACGAAAGGCATTGTTCAAAAGCACTTGGTACGAACGGAATATCCTGTAATAAACATGTTGGTTAACCCAAGAGTCATCACCAGTTATCGCATACAGAAAATAGATAACAGCAAGTTACCAAAATGTTAATAACTCACAGATTTCAATAGTTAGTTTTTGTATTTTGTTAGGTAACATGTCCATCAAAAACACTTGCTGCAAAGTGTTATTTTTTATTAACATATTTCTGGACTGCTCCTTAAAACCCTGGAAGCGATAGTAAAAAAATAGTTAATTTGTTTTTTTGGCATTAAATCAAAATCGTTGCGGGCCATTAGAAACCATTGTGGCGCTGCCTGAGAAACAAATCATTAATTTTTTAGCCTTATGATGGGTGTACCTAGTAGTGATTAATATACATGTTTATTTTCACTTTATGTTCTTAATGTTTTTTGTTTTTTTATTTCACTATTTAAACAGGTTCTCTTGCAACATTTCGTAGTTTTGTAAGCAATTGTATACACACTCCATGGATCAATTACAATTAAGCAAGAACTACAACTTTGTCACATGGGTGACAGCCGGCCCTGATTGATAGCATGTTTGAAGGTAGGGGTCAGTCAATTTTGAACGTATTGATAGGAAATGAAAATATAGTACTTATTATTAAAAATTCAATCCCCATCTTCACGTACTGTTCAACTACATATTACCCTCTACAATGAAGACAAGTTTCAAGAAAATCCGTTGGATACTCTAAGACGAGTTGCATTCAAAAGGAATTTTCCCTATACATTACATACAGGAAAATTATTAAAGGGCCGTAACTTGCAAATGGAGGAGAAAAATTTTAATCCTCATTTATACTCACTACTTCACGTCCGATCTGGCCCATATTCGACTTCAAATGAGACCTTATGGCTTTACACAAACAGTGCAAGTCTCTGTCCTCCACGCTGTTTCGTGCTCAGGTGAGCTAAAATGTGGTTGGATGGACAGACGGACGAACAGGGTGATTACTATAGGGCATCTGCAAAAAATGTGCGGGGCCCTAATTAGTATTAAAAGATATCTATGTATGAAGTTGAATTACAATAGCTCAATGCGTTCTCGAGTAATTGAGCAGAAACCCGTTTTCTATTTTTTGTAACGGTGACCTTGACAGTGACCCCATCCGCCCCCTATGTAATCCAAAGCCAGGTCTGGATATAAGGTATCTATGGATGAAGTTTCATTAAAAATTTTCAATTCATTCTCAAGTTAGAGAGCTGAAATCAAAAGTTGACTACGCCTGAAAATGAAAAATTAACAAAGGGCAAAAACTACATAATTATTAATTGCAGAGTAATGGTTCTTGTGCACAGCACTTCTCCTCAATAAGATCTATCCACCTATGAAGTTTCAAGTTAATACCTCTTATAGTCTAAGAGTTATGCTCCAGACAAAAATGAAGTATGAAAAATTAACAAAGGGCAATAACTCCAGAACCATGAAGTGCAGAGTAATGGTTCTTGTGCACTGCACTTATCCTTAATGAGATCTATCCACCCATGAAGATTCAAATTAATAGCTGAAACGGTTTTGAAGTTATGAAATAAAAACATGAAAAATGTGGACGGACGGACATACGGACAGACAGGGCAGACTATAGGGCACCCGCAAAAAATTTGCGGGGCTCTAATGACTTGCTACTGAATTGGGGGTGCTTATGTGCAAGTGACTCACATGGAATGCATGTGAGCATTTGTTCTATGTCGAATTGTCATTACAGTCTATCTCAATATTTGATCAGCTTAACAAGTTACTGATAATCTAAGCCTCTAGTCTATGCCTTTTGGTCAGCAAAATGTGTACTTGTACCAATAGAATGATGTCCCATGCCATGGCCATATTAGCTAAAGAAACTTCAGCGAACAGTTTATATAGTACTGACTTGACCTGTTCGCTGAAGCCAACCAGAGTCGTAACATATTAATGTCACACTATAAATCCAAAATTTGAAAATTCAGGAGGAAATCACTACATTGACGGGTAAGTCAATATAAACTTATGACTTGTGGCATGTTTTGAGAATCAAAATACCTGAAAATAACTCTGATCAGCCCACAATGTACAATTACGCTGCCATTGTTGTTTTACCACATGACTACGAGATTTTCATTTGGATATTTTCGGATCGACCTTGACCTATTCGCGTGCTCAAATTGTTAAATTGGTTTTCGTTTTCCGTAATGCATTATTTTTGTTCAATTTCTAATGTCTGACCAGCAAACATATTGTATTAATATTGGTGATAGTGATGATTAATCTATTATTCTTTTACTAGGTATTAAAATTATAGTGTGTTCACCAAACAATCACCAGTAAACTTTAAATAGATCCACATCAAATCTATAATCATTAGAGAAATACCATTACTATTGTAGATAAGCTTACTCTGTGCGGATCTTAAGATGTCCAGCAGTAATAAAATCAATCAACATACTTAGTGAGGAAACTTGGAACAACGCGTTGAAAATGGCACAACTTTTAACAAGGGAGTTAACCTTGTAAGTTTGAATTAGGTTACACCACACCATTCAGCACAAATATAATAAGTCGTGCCAATATCTTGTTTTCTGAAGCATTTATCGTTCCTCATATTCATTGTGCTCCCCTGCCATGGATGCACTCCACCGTAACGATTGATCAAATTTGTTTTGACGTATGTCATGTTATGATTGATCTCAACTGGTATTATTCATCTCCTCTGTTATTATTTATTTCGTCAGTTATGATTTATTTCGCCTATTATGACTGCATGACTCCCTTTTGTATGACTGATATCAGCTGTTACGATCGACCTCCCTTATAGTGACTGGTCTACCCTGAAATAATGTATATTCTCTGTTATCTCCCATATTACAATTGATCTCACCTGGTATGAATTATCTCCTTATGTAATGATTGATCTCACATGTAATGATTGATCTCACATGTTGTGACTGATCTCACCTGTGGCGATTAATCACACCTGTTACAATTGCTCTTCCCATTTTATGATTTATCTCACCTGTTATGACTGATCTCCCGTGTTATTATTGATCTCCAATGTTAATTTTTTTTATCTCCCCTGTTGTGATTGATCTACCATGTTATGACTGATCTCCCCTGACATGATTGATCTCCTCCGTTATGATTGATCTCCCATGTTACAATTTATCTCCCCTGTTATGACTGATCTACCCTGCTATGACTGATCTACCCTGCAATGATTGATATTGCCTGTTATGATTGATATTACCTGTTATGATTGATCTCCCCTAATATGATTGATCTCACGTGTTATGATTGATCTTCCATTTAACCTCTGAATTAAGGTGTTATGATTGATTTTCACTGTTACTTTTGATAAGTCCTATTCTTGCCAAACGGCCCCTAGTACAGCTGTATTGACTTATATCTCCTTTGCTATGGTCGGTCGTGATTTTCCACTCGTGTAGCTTAAAGCTTGATCTTATAGAATCATTTCCGAAACGTACAAACACGCAAAACCACAGGTACTTGACACAATTTTTTACCCTTATATCTATAATAAAAGAAAAGGTATCCAACGATGATATAACAGGTGCATTAAACGAGCATGTTAAACTGCTTAAAGAACGACCAAATCACTAATATATAGTTGTGGTCGCCGACAAGAAACATCCATCTACGGGTTAACACTTTTTATTTGATGAAAATCCGTCAAATATATCCAAAATAGCTAAAAGTTTCACCAAAACGACCCCGAAATCGAAGTGTGTAAATCTCGACGTCCAATGACTTTCATAACAGAACGTGACTCTTGGTCGATTTTTCACAATTTAACACAAACTTATGCTATAAACTCCACATACGTTTGTCATTGACAAAGCCTTCCTTCGAAATACTACGGTCTTTAGTCACAGCTGAACGTTAATCGTCGGAAAATCAGAAGAAAAAACGCTGTTTAGCTACTTTACAACATGACGACCACCATTTTAAGACGGAAGCGGTGTTACGGATCGAAGTCATCTCATTGGTTGAAAATCAAAACAGCCAATCAGAAACAAGATATAGATTCACCGCGTTCCTACAATAATATGGAGACTTCGTGTTACAAAAAATAATATTTAGCGTATTTTTTCTACATTTCCTAAGTTTAACGTTCAGCTGTGACTAAAGACCGTCATATTTCGAAGGAAGAATTTGTCACTGACAAACGTACGTGGAGTTTATAGCATTAGCTAGTGTTAAACTGTGAAAAATCGACCAAGAGTCACATTCTGTTATGAAAGTCATTGGACGTCGAGATTTACACACTTCGATTTCGGGGTCGTTTTGGTGAAACTTTTAGCTATTTTGGATATATTTGACGGGTTTTCATCAAATAAAAAGTGTTAACCCGTAGATGGATGTTTCTTGTCGGCGACCACAACGATATATTAGTGATTTGGTCGTTCTTTAAGCAGTTTAACATGCTCGTTTAATACACCTGTTACATCATCATTGGATACCTTTTCTTTTATTATAGATATAAGGAAAAAAAAAATGTGTCAAGTACCTGTGCGCAAAACATTTTGAATATTCAGAAATGTACAGTATATTATGTAAAGCTATTGATGCAATTTATATAATATTTAAATGTGTTATATATTTGTTTACCTCATTTAGATTCCTTTCAGTGTGTTTATGTAACTGTAATGGTCTACATTATATATATTGCATCTACATTAAAGTACTATACTAATTAACGGAGTTATTATCAAGTGTAGAATCGCCATTCTTTGCAAAATAATGTGAATGACATATTAGAAAAGTATGAAAGACAGACATTTCGTAGAGTTACTAAATACGATTTCGCCTCGAAGTATAAGTCTTACGCCATAGTACAATTCAGGCGCTTGCTGCTGTTACTGTTGACGTTCAAGAAGAGGAATTATCATATTATTTCATCAAAGCAGCGAAGGTACAAAGAAATTTGCTCTGTGTGCAATTGTTAAAAACGATGAACTACACGTTAATATGTTAATACAGTTACAATTAGAACTCAAAATTGTTTGAAACGGATTGAACGGATGAAACTGATTTAGTTCCAAAAAAGCACAGTTTATTCAGAATAAAATCACAGTTCAAATGTTCGTGTCTAACCTACATAAATAACTTCGTAAGTTGTTGGCTTAGTTGGTCATACAGAGTTCTGCACCCCAATACTTTCTGTCAACTAAGTTCATTAATGTTGTCGAGCTGACCATAACTACCGAGTTACCTCCCTTTAAACTGCCATAAGATGCAGCTTAAAAGTAAACCTACTTCAATGCCAAAATCATGTATTATTTACCAACAACAAGTATCCCAATTTCCTCGTGCTTTGCCAATATGCGCGTAAACTGTCTCCCATTATACTTGTATCAGCTGTCAAGAAGTACAACTATGCATAAAGAAATCGCCTGAAATAATAATAATGCGCAAAGTTGTAAACAGATGAACAGGTTAACAAACAGTAAGCACTCTGAGAGCTCAGACCTCTGCCACCCAAGTAAACGATTTAATTTCCAGTGATGAACGAGGGATGATCAAATTTAATGTAGTTTTTTTTCCATATTTTTAGACATATGATTATTTCATTTTTTTCATATTTTTAGACATATGATTATTTCATAGAAAAAAAGTACATTAAAATAAACTGGAATATATATTGCATCAATTTACAAAATTAAAGCGATTTTACTCTGTTAAAAATGGAATGCATTCAAAATGAGTCACTATAGGCAACCCCGAGCACGTCAATTGGCATTCAATGATGTCGTTAACGTCATTTGCTTCAGGGAAGATTTGGTGCCTAGGAAATGTTCTTGTTTCAATATTATTATTTCACTATTATTCAATATTTTCTGATATTTCAATTACACTATCTTATCAATGATTCTTGTGTTGGGATCTCCGTAAAGAGGTCTTTCTCATCATGGTCTTGAGGCAATATGATAACCAATCACATCTACTTGTACAAAGCGCTTTTTTGCATTTGGAATACCAATATATTAGGGATGGGACCGAATACTGAAATCAATATTCGAATATTCATTTTAGGTATTCGAATATATTCAAATATTTGTGTTGTAAATATGACTATATACGACACCCTGTCCGAATATTTACCTATCCAAAATGTGTATACTACGTGTACCTAGGTGTTTTACCTTGTTTCAGTGGTAAATGAGCGATATAACTTTGTGAGTGTTAGGCAAATATATAAAGAAATGTAAGATATTTTTAGATGTATTGATAGTGAATTTGTTAATCGTTCCGTATTTTTTTCAGAACCATGAAGCTTGTATCTGCTGTGCAGATTACACGTTGCCTGGGTTTTGTCTACTGACCGCATAAAGTACTTCCAAGAACGTGATGGTGGCATGGCTTAATAATAAAGACTCTTGTATAATATACGGTGTTGATATAATAGAGAATAATTTACAAGTGACGTATAGTAAGATTGACCAGATCATGCTAATTTTGTTAATGATAATCGATTCATTTTGATTAGTTCACTTAGAGAGTAATTGTAATTTACTGTAAACAAGTTAACTGTAAAGATGTCACTTAAGGACAATAAACAACAATATACGCCTTGTGCAAACTGTGAAACCGTTATCACAACATGGCCCAGTTTTGTTATTTGTGGATACAATGCGTCATATTCACGTCTCCCACAAACTGTTAACTCACGGCCCTTCTACAGACGTGGCCCCCTTGCCAATTATTAATTGTCGTTAATTGGACATGTTTAGCATGCGTAGTGAAAACGTTACACTGCCCCTGCCCACCTGCTAGGCAAGCAATACGACTGGAATTCATGTTAAATTTGCAATCAAACTGGGGAAAAAACATGATTTTGAAAAGAAATTTTGTTCTTTAAATAAATAAGAAAATCAAATATTCGTATTCGTTTTTTTTATATTCTAATATTATCCAATATTCGAATATTCGAGTATTCTGTCCCATCCCTACAATATAAAAAAAATAAAAACATTCTGCATTTAAAGTATGGCTGATTACATTACACATTTAGCATATAAACGTGTATAACGTTAACATATGCATACATTATTTTACTGAATCAAGAAAGAAAATACCAGTAAGAAATATTTACAACAAGGTTTTGATAGTATTGCAAGCAATACAAGAGTCCCCTACCGGTGTCACTGCAGTATTAAGTTGTAGTTTTTTTCTATTTTAGTAACATTGACCAGACATTCGAGTTACTTTTTGAGTTATTGCAGTACTAAACTGACAGAGGGCCATCATATAGTCAATTATGTGTACCAAGTTTCATGATCATATGTTATGTTCTGTAAGAATTATTACAGTAATAAGTTTATTCTATTTTTAGTAACAGTCACGTGGCCTTTGACCTCTGGTGAAAAATAAAAGGTCGTGCATAATCCTCACATTGCCACATTGCTGTTTATATGTATACCCAGTCAGTGTTCATTTTGGGCCACGCCTTTGCGGGATTCCCGCAAGATATTATGAATGGGCGCAACAAAATTATTGTCAGTGGGCCATTTGGGCGCATTATTAATATATGGTGTGCATAGAAAATTCAATGTTTTTCGTATGAAAATTATTGAAAATTGTCTTGAGAATATTAAACATCGCATAGTCAGATTGTTAGTGGAAACTAACCGCTGCTAGGCTACAGCACGCACTGTATTACAACTAGCAATTTCATAGGCTGCTAAAGGTAACACGCCATTTGACCTCGCTTACATCATAACAAATTGCTAACAGTGCTGTCTGAAATATATGCGGTTTAAGTTGATATTAATAACAAAATAATGATGTTAGAGCGGAAAGCAGATAAAGAGAGCATCACGGGACAAATGTTTTTGAATTTTCCACCAAATTTCCCAGGCAAAATTAGAATACCATGGGACAATGAGGGCAAGAAAACATCCGTTGATTCAGCCGTATCGGTACCCGTACTGGCCGTACTTCGTCTGCAAGTTTGGGTGAAAAAACTGATAGGTACCCGTACTGGCCGTACTTCGTCTGCAAGTTTGAGTGAAAAAACTGATAGGTTGATGGTCACACATTTCATAAAGGTTGTTTAGAGAAATTTTCGTGGTTATCGTACGATGAAGAACAATTTGATGTTTTTTGACCTTTGTAAAAAAAATATAATACAAGTAACATGAAAAATATACTGATAATTTGTTGCCCCCAACAAAATCCTTAAATGGCGCACTGATTTTGTGGCTGATAGGCCTTTGGCCCACCTGCAACTCAGCCCAGAATGAACACTGCCCAGTATCATCGAAATAAGTTCAGTACTTTTTGAATTATTGCAGGAAGTTTTGGGAATGGATGGACAGACGGACGGACAAATATACGGACGAACAGATAGAGAGACACACAGACAGATGGCAAACCTATAGTTCAATCAATGTACCAAGTTTCATTGTCATATCTTATGTACTTTTCGAATTATAACAGTATTTGGTTTATTTCTATTTATAGTAACAGTCACGTGACCATTGATCTCTGGTGAAAAAAAAAAGTCCTGCATAATCCTCACATTGCCGTTTATAAATATACCAAGTTTCATTAAAATATCTTCAGTACTCAGCGTTTTTTCTCTATATAAAGTTGGTACCGGAAAACGGTACCATTCCCAATCCGATTTTCTGACCATTTTTCCCAATTTGAAGTTAAAAATTCGCAAATGTAAGGAAAAACACCCAAAAGACCCTGAAAAGATCGACGATGTTCCTGTATTTTACTTTTGTTTTACCCAAGCGTAAACCATAGCTCAAATCAGTTACTGTTAACGGCTAGGGGAAGTAACCGCTGCAAGGTTTGGTGGCGCTGTATCGATTGGTTACTGTTATCAGTTATACATTGCGTGCGAGAATGGGAACCATCTGGACTGTAATGCGTGTTCGCGAGTGTCATTGACGAGACATGGCAATTCATAACACTAAATACTACAGAAAAAAAACATTCTGGGATGCAATCCTTTATCTAGCAATGGCTTTTATGGCAAAGCAGAAAGTATAGATCCACAACCGTCATTAACGGCGGAAGATACTAGTAATTTTGTTTATGTTCTTTCAACCATTGACACAGACTGAGAGCAAACGTGTGTCTCTGGGGCAAGTTGTGCAGGTTGATACCCACCAGCACGGCATTTAAAACCATTATCTGACTTGAATGCAAGTTAAATAATAAATATAACAAATTGTTTTAGGGTTTATTTATTGTAACTTACTGTTTTCACATCCTTTTCGACTGTTTTTCATGAAAGTGGTAAAATTCCCAATTTGGCTGAAAACGCCGTCAATTTTCCCAATTTGACCGGTACCGGTACCATTCCCAAAGTGGTGAGAAAAAACGCTGGTACTATTTGAGTTATAGCAGGATTCAGTTTGTTTTTGTATATTTCTATTTTAAGTGAGTCATGTGACGTTTGACCTCTGGTAAAATAAAAGGTCATTCATAATACTCACATTGCGGTTCATATGTATACACAGTTTCATCTAAGTATCTTCAGTACTTTTTGAGTTATCGCATGAACAATATTTTGCAGACGGACGGACTGACTGACGGACGGACGGAGGGCAATCCTATAGTCCCCACTGGTGAAACACCGGTTGGGGACTTACTGGAATTCTCACATGAGTTACCGATATACCCCCACAATATGGCCTTGTCACAAAAATATGGCATCCATTCGAAAGAAATGGACAGAGAATGGTCAACAGTGTATTTGAAAAAAAAAATTCCAACAGGAGCCATAACTCTGTCAACATTTAGTGGTTTGTAACCAAAGTTAAACTTGATCTGTATTTTATGATGTTACACTTATGTACCAAAAATAAGTTAAATATATGAAGCCTTTCATGAGTTGTTGTCCATATTTTTCGGGAATTTAAGTCAAATAGGGGGGCCATAACTGTGTCAAAATTTAGTGGTTTGTAACCAAAGTCGAACTCGACCTGTATTTTATGATGCTACACATGTGTAACAATAATTATTTAAATATGTCAAGTCACTGTTGATTTATCGTCAGGAAACCATGTTTTTAGGGAATTTAAGTCAAATAAAGGGCCATAGCTCTGTCAAAATTTAGTGGTTTGTAACCAAATTCGAAATTGACCAGTATTTTCTGATGCTTCACATGTATACCAAGAATTATTTGAATATGTCAAGCCATTCTTGAGTTATCAAAAAAAATCTTGTTTTTAGGGAATTATAAGTCGAAAAGGGGCCATAACTCTGTCAAAATTTAGTGGTTTGTAGCCAACATCAAATTTGAACTGTATTGTATGATGTTACATGTGTACCAAAAATTATTTGAATATGTCTTGAGTTATCATCCGGAAACCATGTTTTTAGGGAATTATAAGTCGAAAAGCGGCCATAACTCTGTCAAAATTTAGTGCTTTGTAACCTACATTGAACTTAACCTGTATTCTATGCTGTTACACATTTGTAACATTTGAATATGTCAAGCCTTTCTCGAGTTATAATCCAGAAACCAAAAGAATGACAAGCTCACTCCTATATACCCCCCCTAAACTTTGTTTGTGGGGGTATAATAATTGTTTTTCAAGTAAATAAAAACATGCTTGTCAAATTTTTTAATGGGGTCAATACAATTATTTAAGGAAATCATGTATTGTTGACAATTTTCTTTTTTTGTTTTTACATTTGGACCATCTGCAGTTTAGTCCATTTATATACGGGTCAGCAATACAATATGGAAATGCTTTCAGCTGGTATTTTGTGATTAAATTGCTAAAATTAAATAGTCTGGTATGTGAAAATACAATGTCAATCAATCAGCCAGAATATAGGCTCCAGAGAGTAAAATTCTTCCGGTACACATGCGCATAAGAAAACCATTCAGACCGAGATTACCTAGTTTCAGGAGAGGCCTTTATTGTTCGTGCACAAGTAAATGTTCTATTGATATGAATTTAGAACACGTCAACTAATCAAACGAGTTTAAACTGCATCTGTCTGCATCACCATTTCTATGATAAACACTCAGATAACGATTTAAATCACTTACTTATTGAGATATAGAAAGATAATGTCCTAATAAGGTAGCATGAGACTGTCATTTAAAGGGACCATTTTTATACCTGCCTTTTTATTTCTCTATTATTGTTATGATACATAAAAAACTTGAAATGTCCCGATATGCCTTTCACTTATAATTGCTACTAATATCTATTAACGACCAATGTGGATACAAAAACATTGTCTTCATATTCTGCCTTAAATATTATTGCAAACTTTTTTGGTGCTGAGATTTTTGTGGAAATATTAATGAGGTGGCCCGGATGTGCTTCGCATTTTAAAGGGACTCGTTCATATATTTTTGTATTAAAAAACATAATTAATGTCAGAACTGCAAAACCTAAACCATAAACAAAAACTATATAAAGAAAAAAGAATAATAAAAAGATTTGCCTTCGCCAGGACTCGAACCTACGACTGCTGCGATAAAAAATCAGACCAATCACTCGGCTATTCTGACTAATAGTCATGGTAGTGAATTTTTAACACTATGTAAATACATGTGTTTTCCAAAATACTGATAAAAAGCATTACGGAACGCTTTATAATTGTATCCATTTCAATTGATGTTTTTTCATAAACGACTCTATATTTCCAATATATTTCTTTGTCAGTAGTGTTATTTCGCTCGTTTATATATAATGTATTTTTCATTTTGAGACCTATGACAAAATGTTAGAAAATTGTCTAGTTGCTAATCTGTGAACAGGTCCCTTTAAGCTGGACCAACATAACACACATTAACCTTTCATTTGATATGTACCGGTATGAATGAATTGATACATAGGAACACAAAGTTTAATGGCCCTGTATCATTACCATACCTGGTGACATACAGGGTCATTTCAAGCAGAGAGATCGAAAATCACAGTCCAGAATCTGCTTTATTTAGTACGTGACACAGTGGACTAGTTGAAAACCTGTATCACCACTATCTAACTTTGAGATAAATCTTTTACGTCATTAATCTGACCTCTAACATTTTCAAGGTCATTGTGGACGATGATCCTCGACGTCCTGTGCTTCTTACATTGAACCTTGGCACTCACTGTCACGTGATTTTTATACATGAGATCATGTGATGCCATTATAGAGTACATGATAACCTAATTTATTTCTTACTGTATGCTGATTGAAATAGTATCAGCCCACTCTGCATTTTTAGAACGTTCACAGCTATAGGAACAGGGTTGTCGAAATCAATTGTCTGTAGTGTATTGCCCAGCTTATCCCAAAGCATGTATGGACGAGTGAAATCTTGCCACAATTACTTATTATTACTGCAAATTACTGAAAAGCAGCAAAATCATTTGTCAACAAGATTCTGTATTTGATAAACACACATGCCCCAGTTGATGCTGGATAGCCCATTTCTTAGTCCAAATTAGGTCAAGGTCAAGGTAAAAGTGAGGGTGGGTGATATGGGTGGATTGGGAATGGTAATAAGTAACAACTCTGTAAATATCCAATTGTTGTAGTAAGCGGTGTTGGTATTAGACGCAACGGTAAAATCTAGTTACCCATAGGCTTCTTCATTTCCTCCCGAGTAACCAGCATAGTAACTTGGACGATCATAGGTCAAAGCGTTCTGTAGATATCCTGCGGAAACAAAATGGTTTACGGAGAAAACAGTATTCATGTTAAAAGCCTCTGTCACATTGACCTTTAACTGTTGACCTCAAAATTAATAGGCGTCTTCCTTTCCTCGCAAGTAACCAGCATACCAAATTATAAGATCGTAGGTCAAAGCGTTCTCTAGATATCATGCAGAAACAAAATGGTCTACAGACATATCAACCAGCTGACCGACAGGTGCAAAGCCATATACATCCACTTCTTCAAAGGGGAGCATAATTAGTTCAAGGTCAAGGTCAAGTTGAGGTTGGGTGATGTGGGTGGATTGGGAATGGTCATAAGTAACAACTGTGTAAGTATCTAAGTGTTGTAATACGTGTAGTTGGTGCTAGACAAAACGGTAAAATCTACTTAACCTTGTCACGGAGGGAAGGACAATCACTATATGCCTCCTGCATCAAGATGCCGGGGACATAAAAACTGAAAAATAAGGCAATACAGGATTTTGCCAACCCTGTGAAAGTATGCTAAGTCTGCTGGTAGTTTTATAGTTTTTTTTTTGTATTCAACACAACAAACCTTGTGTGCAGTTTGGTTGTAGGTGGCAGTCATCAAAGTACATCAAAGGGTGGTCCTCCAAAGTTCCGGTCACATGTACAGGTGCCATCAGAGGTGTAGCCTGCAGCACCCTGTAATTACACAGAAACACTGTTGACTTCACTTTCAAAATCATGAGCAACATAGAAACGTATAGTTCATTTAACTGCAATAAATGCTACAACATAAAAACGTATAGTTTATTTAACTGCAATCAATGCTACAACATAGAAACGTATAGTTCATTTAACTGCAATAAATGCTACAACATAGAACTGGTCAGTTGACAGCTGCCTGTTAAGGGCTGGGATAAGTAGTAATAAATACCTGAGTACCTGCCGCTGAATTACCAGGGTACCGACAATGGTTATTTCCCTTGAACAGAACTTAAACTAGTCACCATTCATTTTATCAAATAGCATATTTATAGAGGCGTTTGAAAATGTTACGGTCTTAACGCTGAGTTAAGTATACATATAGTAACTAGGAATATATTGTTTTGTACTAAGATATAATTGTATAGTACAAATATATTTATGTAATAATGTGCTAAGTTGAAATTAAAAGCAAAAATACATTGAAGTCTTCAACCAATGTTATTTTAAGCTGTATTGAAGGATGATAACCTATTATCAAGGGTACCCAGTAATTATTTGCTAGGAATATATTGTTTTGTACTAAGATATAATTGTATAGTACAAATATATTTATGTAATAATGTGCTAAGTTGAAATTAAAAGCAAAACTACATTGAAGTCTTCAACTAATGTTATTTTAAGCTGTATTAAAGGTTGATAACCTATTATCAAGGGAACCCAGTAATTATTTGCAACCCAGATAGAAGGGTTACCCGACCTGATACCTGACACCATTTAGACAGTCTTATTGATAAGTGATTCAACACATTTAACGATACTTATTACACAGGCTAACATCTCATTGCTGAATGGTGTAAAACTTAAAGTTACAGTTTTCATCAATTAACTATACAAAATCTGGGAACAATATAAGTATTCAGGGAATCCAAAATCGCAAGCCTTTTGGTCCTAGAATTTACAATTTGCAATTTCAGATTTTAACTTTCTAGAAATCAATCAATGTTCCTAAACTGGAACAATGACCAAAATGTACTTCAAGGCAAATACATAAAACATTATCTGTGCTTGTCAACAGGTTACAAACACACAGGAGACCATGCAGGTATATAAACTAACGATCAGGGCGAGCCAACTGGGCTTCCTACCTTGAACATCTACGAGCCCAGCCTCGATATTATGAGCCATCCGACCTTATTAGAACTTTCTTCATGAAATGCCCTAGGTGCCAACACCTTAGTTCAATAACTCAATATCTGCAATGCCAAATAAAAGCACTTATAGAGCTCTTGAACTGAAATGACAAACTGCTGTTTGCTGAAATTGGGGTGCAGACGTGTGTGTGACTCACATTGAATGTATAGGAGTGTTAGTTCTGTGTACCAATATGCCTAAAATACGATATGGTTTGTTTCCTTTCCCGCTACCTACTCGTAAAAATAATTCCTACCCAAAGTATTTATTTGAACTAAGTTAAACAAAAATCATTTAATTGGCATCCAAATTTGGGGTACAAATCTGAAGACAACAAGAAAACTGTCCGACAGTCAGACATGTCTGACCACACATTATACACATTTAATGCTCTTTAGACTTCTTTTAAAAATAAGGAATAATAACACTTATTAGCTGTATGCATGCAATCCCAAGCGAGGTCTCAATATAAGGTATCTATGTATGAAGTTTCATAAAAATATCTCGATGAGTTCTAAAGTTATTGAGCATAAAACCATTTTTCTATTTGTAGTAACGGTGACCTTGACCGTGACCCAACTCACCTCATACGCAATCCCAGGCGAGGTCTTGATGTAAGGTATCTATGTATAAAGTTTCATTAAAATATCTCAATGCATTCTCAAGTTTTTGAGTGGAAACAGTTTTTCTATTTTTAGTAATGGTGACCTTGACCCCACCCATCCCATATGCAATGCCAAGTGAGGTCTCAATATAAGGTATCTATGTGCGAAGTTTCATTGAAATAACCGCTACGTTCTCAAGTTATTGAGCGGAAACCGTTTTTCTATTTTTTAGTAACGGTGACCTTGACCTTGATCCCACCCACCCATTATGCAATCCCAAGCGAGGTCTCGATGTAAGGTATCTATGTATAAAGTTTCATTAAAATATCTCAATGCATTCTCAAGTTTTTGAGTGGAAACCGTTTCTCTATTTTTAGCAACGGTGACCTTGACCTTTGACCTGTTGAAATCAAAATTTATAGGGATCTTCCTTTTCTCTCAAGTAACCAGCTAACAACTTTCATGATCGTAGGTCAAAGCGTTCTCAAGATATCGTGCAGAAAGGAAATGGGTCTACCATTTTTATATTTTTAGTAATGGTGACCTTGACCCCACCCAACCCATATTAAATCCCAAGCGAGGTCTCGATGTAAGATATCTATGTATAAAGTTACATTAAAATATCTCAATGCATTCTCAAGTTTTTAAGGGGAAACCTTTTTCTATGTTTAGCAACCTTTGACCTGTTGACCTCAAAATGTGTAGGGTTCTTCCTTTTCTCCCAAGTAACCAGCGTACCCACTTTCATGATTGTAGGTCAAAGCGTTCTCAAGATATCGTGCGGAAAGGAAATGGTGTACAGACCTACCGACCGACCTACTGACCGACGGTCGGACAGGTGCAAAGCAAGATACACCCACTTATTCGAAGGGGGGCATAATTAACAACAACAGTATCAAAATCTTCATTAATTTTTGTTTTATTAGTCTACAGATATATAAAAAGATCTGCAAAATGCGTTCCTATACAGTAATCAATTTTTACAAAGTAAATACAGCGTACAGACATTTAACTAAATTCAGATTAACTAAAAAATTATTTGCCCTTAAATAGATTACATTTAATTCTGTTTCACCACATTGTACGTTTAGACTTCTATGTGTGTACGTTTTAAACAATTTTTGGAACATTTTGACCATAAAACACTGTACGTTTTGGTCGCTCTATGTTTTGACCATAACTCGTTATTGTCGTGATCTCTCTATTCCGCGGTAATTGGTTATCTTCGGATTTTCATGCTTAATTGTGAACATCTAACATATGTTTGGTTTTCTTTAACGTACTATTATATATGCTAAGCTTACTATGAGTGGATCGTAATGATGTTCAGCAGTATTTTATTGTTAAAATCAATTGACATTATATTGAGAATAAAACTGGCACAATATGTTGACAATGGCAAATATTTTTACAAGGGAGCTAACCTTGCAAGTCTTCAAATAGGTTACAAAAAACTATACAACACAAACATAACTCATGCCGATATCTTGTCTGCATGGTTTTCTGAAGTAATTGAACGTCCCTTTTATGAGTTACTGCCTGTTTATTCATTGTGCTCTCCGGCTATGGATGAACTGCCCCCGTAACAACTGATGTCTCTTTTGATGTATGCCTTGTTCTAATTCATCACAACTGGTATGATTTATTTCCCCTGTTATTATTGCCTTCACCTGTTATGATTGATTTTACCTGTTATGATTGATTTCCCCCATTATGACTGACTTCTTTTTTATGAATAATATCAGCTGTTATGATTGATCTCAGATTTTATGACTGATCTCCTCTGTTATGATTGATTTCATCTGTTGTGACTGACCTCCCCTATATTGACTTGTATCCCTTGTTATAATTTATCTTCCCTGCTATAATTTTGATCAACCATATTATGATTGATCTCCCTTGTTATAATTAATCTCCCTTGTTATAATTAATCTCCCTTGTTACCTCTGATTTCTATTGTTATGATCGATATTCCTTGTTAATATTGATAACTCCTATTCCAGCGATCCCGCCCCTGGTACTGCAGTATGGTCGAATATCTCCTTTATATGATTGGTCGTCTTTTTCTACTCATGAAGCTTAACGCTTGATCTTATATAATCATTGCAGAAACATACAAACGTGATACAGTTTTAATATTCAGACATGTACAGTATATTATGTAAATCCATTGATCTCCCCCTTTTATGAACTATCTCATTTGTTATAATGCATTGTTGCAATATATAATGTGTTATGTATTTGTTAACCTCTTTCAGGTTCTTTTGCAATGTAAGTGTTTCATGTAACTGTAATCATCTTCATTAAAGTACACAATTAATTAACGAAATGATTATCCAGTGTAGATTCTCTGTTATACTATGCAAAATGCTGTGAATGACATATGAAAAAGGCTTGAAAGACAGACATTCCGTAGAGTTACTAAAATACGATTTTGCTTCGAAGTTAGTCAGGCAATGGAAAAGGACAATAGTGTGATGCCGGCTGTTACTGTTGATGTTCAAGAAGAGGAATTATTATATTATTTCATCAAAGCAGAGACTGAACCCCAAACGTGTCCTGTGTTTTGTTGTACAAATATTAAAACACAACCAACTACACGTTATTTTAGATGTAAAAATAACTCAAACTTGCTTATGAAAAAGCTTTGTTAGTTCCAAATAACAGTTTATTCAGAATAAACACACATTTCAAATGTTCGTGTCTAATCTACATAAAAAACTTAATAAGTTGTTGGCTTAGTTCACTGAATATAAACATTGGCTCCACCTCTGTTTGGAGGTGAATGGAAAATGGACTTTGCATCGGCTCATTTTCCATTCACTTCCAAAAAAGGTGGAGCCAGTGTATACAGACCAAGCAGTTGGTCTGCAAGTTTTCATCACCCTAATACTTTCTGTCAACTAAGTTCCAATATGCGTGGAAACTATCTCCATTTAAACATTTGTCAACTGTCAAGAAGTACAATTATGCATGAAGAAACTGCCAAAAATAGTAATAATAATAATAATAATAATAGTAATAATAATGCGTCAAGTTGTAAACAGACGAACAGATAAACAAACTGTAAGCACTCTGAGAGCTCAGACCTCCACCAGTTAAGCTACAAAACAATTTACATTTTCCAGAGATGTAGCATGTTACTCACCTTGCATGCATATCTGCCATGAACGAAGAACCTTTCAACAATTCCTGGAATACGACAGTGATCCAGATTACAACCAAAATACAGCCGTTCGCTAATTGGCCAATTTCCAGCCTTCCCAGAAAAGTTCATGAAATTCCTTTCATAACTTTTAAAATAAAGTCACTTACAGACGATGGATAATAAAAAAACGGTAACAAAAACATAACCTATTTGGCGGATGCAACATAAAACAAGCAACAAAAAGAAAACCCTTTAAGCATAGGTTACAAACACATTTCCTCCTTGATGGAGGTAACAAAACATGTTGAGCGGTCACCGTCTATGACAAATACAGAAACTAGAAATTATAATTAATACATGCAAAAGATATAGAGATAACATTCCAACATTCTACTAAATTACTGTCATATTACTGACAGTGTCATCTCTATAAGTCTGTTTACGTAAAATATTAATTAATAAGAAATAATACTTAACATTCCACAGTTTTTAGATAAAGTTACTTGGTCAAAATATTTATGAATAGGGGCCCAGGACAAATTTGCGATGTACGTTCTTTCTTAAGTAGACCTACATGTATTTAAATATTCTAATTATCAAATACTATTTTTGCCCCACATCGGGGTATATTGGGTTTGCTAATGTCGGTCCGTCGGTCGGTCATTTGGTAGACCGCTTTTGTTTCCGCTCTTGAAGTCCAACAGTTTTCATCGCTAAACTTGATGAAAATGTTTGAGACAATATCATAGCCAAGGTTGATGATCAACCAATTTGTCCCAGGAAATGCAGAGTTATGGCCCTTGATTTATGTAATATTGGCCTTTTTGAACAGTTTCCGCTCTCCGTGTCCAACAGTTTTCATTGAAACCTGATGTTTGTAAAAATGTTTAAACTTAGAGGGAGCATACCTGTTTTACAAACAGCTCCAATGTTATGTCAGCAATTAATGTATTGCAAATAATTATTTTGATTAAATTACTGTACAGACAAATATGTGAGGGGATTCTTTCAGCACAATTTTGCGCCAACAAGCACATACTTTGAATATAGGCTGCAGTAGTAGCAGTTGAAGTAGATCAATAGTAGAAATCGTGGCATGTGCAACTTTATTGGGTACGTTTTTTAATGAATTAGCAATCAAACACTGCAATACTTTAAATCGTATACATTTTTCAGGCGTAGCTGTCAGTGATTTTTTTTTGAATTTTTACAACTACCTGTGCCTTTGAACTAGGGGAATTTTAGCGCGACAAACCTCAAACAGGGGAAACTAGTAAATATTTTTATATTCTAAATTGTCAACTATGAACATTTTATATTTTTATTTTTGTACTGATATATTTAACTTTTTATACTGCACTGACTGTGTGCACACCTTTAACACATGATCATCAGATGATATGATTCTTAAAGATAGATCATTCTTGTATAATAGACAAAAGGACTAACGGATGGTAGTAAGTGTTTCTCTCCTGATGATATCTCTGGAGTTTCATTATTCCTATATTAAAGTTGAACCAACAAATGTAAAACTGATATCAATTAGAGTTACTTGATTGTCACAGCAAATGTTTATTTAAATTTTACAATATTTTAATGATGAACACAAGAGTCAGATTTCTTAGGGCAATTGCCTAGTCGCAATGCTTGTGTTATGGCCCTTGACTTTGTCAACCTATAGTTCAAGATCTTCATCTGTGAGTTGTCTTTGGTGGTGGCAATCCTCATATTGGCATATAGATTACCTTAGGTTAGCCTGTTTCTCTTCTTAGTATGTATGGTGGCCATTAGAGAGATACTTTTTACCCTATAATTTGGCTATGAAAATGTGCTGCAGATTATACATTTTAACAGTGAAAAAATTTTAGGTGTTTTTTTTCTATGAAAAATCGTAATATATTCATCATATTTTGTTCATAATTAATTCATAATGTTTTTTATAAATTTAAACACTGCATTATAATAAATTGCAAAAATATTTCCGATTAGAACAGACAATAAAATCCTTGTAAAACGCAATTCGAATAATATAACCTTTTAAAACTAAAGAATGACAGCGTGACGTCATCAATTAACCGGGCTTCCAAATCTGCAAGCCGTTAGAAACACCCATAGCAACGGTGTCGGTTTTACTTCAAATGGCTTTGATGTGACAGCCGAATTTGCAGCTATCGTCTAGCAGTACCTTAAAAGCGTGTAACACGCTGAGCACGTGGTCGGTGTCAAAAAGCATCGCTTGATGCTACTTAGTACTGTACCTGAACAAAGCAAGTGCTGTCGATACAGCATTAATGCATAAGCGTTGAAAGAGACATATCAAGGATTTAAACATTTCAAACGTTTGTTTTGTTGCACTGGATAAATTGGATATTTAATTTCTGGGTGACGTACTATACATTGTCTGGATTATTTAGAGGATTTAATTATATTTGGATTTATATATACGTGTTTCATGCATAAGGTAATTATATGTGCGTATTTAAAAAATTTTACTTACTGTAAATTACGTTTTGATTAAATTAGTGTAATATTACAGAATATCAACATTCAACAAAAGCGGACAAAAGTAGTGCAATATCACATCAACATATACATGGCAAAATCAGCTGCAAATGGTTACCAGATTTTAACCCTCAAATTTTGCTTCTAAAATCGGGTCCGCGTTATACACGGTAGTACCAGAACTGTTTTTACCGATGTATCGAACGCTGATTTTTGGTCTATTTGCAACCTAATATCGTGTGTAAGGAAGCAATAAAGTTTCGTCAATTTTTGATTGAAATACCAACCCAGTCTGAGGGGAAAATGTTTCTTATTTTGGGGAAAAAAATGGGTCATTTTAGGGGAAAAATTGATGTTTTTTGGCAAGGGGAAACTGCCGGTATTCGGCAGTAAAAATAGGCAAAAAAAATCACTGGCTGTCTAACCCAACTTTTCACCTTTCTCAATATCCAGTAAATTGTTATAAAACTTTCCCGCCAGTAGTCCCGAATAAATAAATCCTAATATTGCATCGTCTAATTTAAAAATGTTCACACTACTCTGGTCAAAAAAGAAGTGAATCAACATGTCATGTTTGCAATGATGTAAATCAATGCAACTTTTGAGTGCCCCTTCTATATACACTATAAATAGAAAGCCAGAAATGGTTATCAACCTTTTTTGCATATATGTTGTTGGCGCCCTCTGGCTTTCATGGGACGATGATATAGAAAGGGCAAGGACTCGACAAAATTATCGTTGTAATGTTGAAATATTCTTAACAACACAATGAGATATCTAGCAAGCCATAAATAAACAAGAGCTGTTTATAAAACAGTTGTGCCCCCTCTAGGTTAAAATAGCTTAACAGGCTAATTTTGGATAATCAAGGGCCGTAACTCCACAGTTACTGGGAAGATTAGGTTGATTATAAAACTTAACGGAGGTAATATGCCCACAAAGATTTTCACCAAATTCGTTGAAGATCGGCTAAGAACTGTTGGACTTAGAGAACAGAAACTGCTAAAATGGCCCATTTTAGATAGTTCAAGGGCCATAACTCCACAATTACTGGGGCCATATTATCATTGGCAAATATATTATACCCACAAACATTTTAATGAAGTTTGATGAAGAACGGATGAAATCTGTTGGACTAAAGAGAGCGGAAACGCTTAAAAAGACCAATTTAAGATAATTCAAGGGCAATAACTCCACAATACCTGGAACGATTTGGCTGATTATGAAACTTGACATAGATATTATTATAATGAACATTTTCATGAAGTTTGGTGAAGAGTGAATGAAAAACTATTGGATTTAGCAGAAACAGCTAAACAGGCTAATTTGAGATAATTCAAGGGCAATAACTCCACACTTACTAAGTCGATTTGGCTGATTATCAAACTTGACCGTAATATTATTATAACAAACATTTTCATGAAGTGTGGTGAAGATCAGATGAAAACTGTTGAACTTTGGGACCGGAAACTGACAACCAACATTAGCAAACCATTTTACCCGCCATCTTTAATGGCGGGCAAATTAAAATATTTGAGTTCTCTAAATAATGTTACCCCATTAAAATGAAAATAATTGAGTATTATACGAAGTTTATCTCCAATTTAGTAAAACAACCACAATGTACGCAAAGGGTTTGAATTTTTCTTTACTAATACACATGAACGTAACAATTTCTCTTTTCACAACACTAAATGTGATTACTGTTCTCAACACATAAGAAACTAAACTTTGGATAAATTCTGAAAATATATAATTTTGTTTGGTAATAATGCTAACAGTTTTCAAGGTGAAGTCTGATTACTAGATACACAATATAAAACATTGCCACAACACATTTACACTGATTTATTCTTGGCAATTTTGTGGCCTAAGTAATGTTGGAAACAATCCATTACGCGATTACACTGGGGTGTCCCAAATGTGATGTAACCTCAATTTGACATTTGTTTGATATTACCTAAAAGATGTAATGCCAATGTGAAAAAAAAAATATTACTGAATATTTCCACAGGTGCTTAGTGCGTGGCTATGATAATAATTGGTGAACATATCATTTGATCGACAAATAATCAAGAAATGATATATACATTTAACGAGAAATCCAACTCTTACCCCTTTATGCACCGAGTTCGCAATTTTTTGCGTATTGGGTATTTTAATAAAGTTTTGTTACTCATCAAATATAAAATAACTTGCGTAAATGGGGTTTCAGAATTGCGTATTTACGCAAATTCCGATGGGGGTCATAATAAAAATAAAATGATATGTTAGAAGGAGTATAGTATAAATTAGTATATAAGCATAGTGTACCGTTAGAATCTAGTCAGTCATGCGATGGATAAGTGAACTATAAGTAACAAAAAAAAAACACAAAACCAAGTGACACACATGTCCATTAGCATCAGCATTCCTTATTTTCAAAATTAACATAGACGCCGATTATTTTTTAAAAGATATTTCTTGTTAATATTGTCAGTATTTCAGCGAAATACTGTCGATATGCTCCTTCAATAAATAGAGGATATTTGTTTGTTTTCGGTGCGATGACGCGTGATATCATCACTAGAAAGGGAGACAATTTATATTTTCACGAGCGCTTGCGCGAGTGAAAATATGTAAATTGTCTCCGTTTCCGGTGATGATATAACGCGCTATCACACTAAAAACAAACACATTTTCTTTTTATTTTATGCTTTATTAATCTTTGTTTTACATTTTATTGAAAAATATTGCCGGAATCATATCGTCATGACATCAAAATAATGACATCCTTTCACAGTTTTGAGCCCAGCATCAATTACGGTCCATTTTATTTACTGTATTTAATCAGGACCCAAAAAAGTTGTCCCTAACTGTGAGTGATATAGGGATATATCTCACTGATATTTTTCTATATTTCACTACTTAGCATTAAATAATACACTATATTAACTTAGATTACATCGTTTTGTCATAAGATATTATTGAACCACCGTATTTTATCAGTTTTGACAACCTCTAACAGCATCTAGATGTAGCAAATCAACTGATGCAGTTACCATACTTATTATAAAGGCTAACATCTGATCACTAAACAGCTATCTTAATGACGTTAAACTGGAAGTTACAATTTTCATCAAATCAACAGCCTTTTGGTAATAGAAATTACAATTTGCTACCTACAGACCACATCACTTTTTAGAAATCGGTCATGCAACATTCCTAATCTGGAACATTGTCTTAATTGTACTTCAAGGCGAATACATACAGCATTATCTGTGCTTGTCAACAGGTTACAAACACACACACAGGACCATGACCAGAGTTTATCGATGCACAAATCCTTCCGGTTCACAATGCTTGTTGTGACATTTTATGCAAGCATTGACATGTTTAGCATGTAACAGGTTTTTCAAAGGCAAGCTCTTATGTTGTGTAGCAAAAGCCGGAGTCTCTTACTATGAAGCAGATCGCAATTAAGCTTTTAATTACACCAGATAGTGTCATAGCAGTAATGTTATCATGGGTGTCCCTTGTAGTGATTGATGTTATTTTCACTTCATGTTCTTAATGTGTTTTGTTTAAATCAGGAATAAAACAGAAAGGTTTTGTGAACTTGGTGGAAAGGAACAGATCATTATTGATTATTTATGAAACTATAACATCAATTAAATGGGTCATACAAACGTTACTTGGATGAAGATCCTGTTTAAAACTATTTATTTGCTATTTCAAGTTCTCATGCAATGTTTTATAGTTTTGTAAGCAATTATATTCACAATTCACAGATCCATTTAGAAAAAAAAATGCTGAATTAATTGTTGCACATATGTGTGTGAGTCAGAGTGAATGCATGAAAGCATGTTTTATGTCACTTTGGCATTTTAGTCTTTCTCCATATGTAATCAGCTGCATAAGTTAAGTCTCAGATTTTTGGTAAACTTGCAGTTGTACAATAGAATGAAGTCCCATGGGCCATGTACCTGAAGACAACTAAACAGTATTTTAAATACAAAGCTAAACATCCAAATCTATCATAGTTGGAAAAATATCATTACTATTGCATGATAAGCTTACTCTGCGTTGATGTCCAGCAGTTTGTATTGTTAAAATCAATCAACATACTTTCAGATGAAAATTGGCACAAAACATTGACAGTGGCAAACTTGTTAACAAGGGAGCTAACCTTGTAAGTTTTGGTATAGGTTACACAATACTATACAACACAAACAACTCATGCCAATATATTTTTTGCCTGCATAGTTTTTTGATGCAATTGATCATCCCTGTTATGTGTTATCACCTGTTTAATCATTGAGGCCCCTTTTTTTAATTGAACTCCCCTGTAACGATTGATCTGCCCTCTTTTGATGTATGCCCTGTTACGATTGATCGTTCACATTACATGTAGTGATTGATCTCATCTTGCTGGTATATCTCTCCTGTAATGATAGATTTCACTTAAAGTCAGTCGGAACCAATATGACTGTTTTAGTGTGTTTTCTTGCATTAGAAGGTTGTTCGACTTGTATGGTTACGAAATACTGCATTCCATCATGTAGTTTAAAGACTGCTATAATATGAAATGATTCCTGAAAAGACAAAATCAATCAAGGGAATACACTATATTGTGCATAATTCTCCATTTGCTTCAGACAGACATATGTTAGATATTTTGATGTACAATCTCTTTAGTTGGAAATTGAGGATGTGGATCAGGTTTGAAGATTTAAAAAAAAGATATGTTCAGTGAAATTACCATAAGACTATAGGTGACTGGGTCTGTGATTTTGACTAGCAGTAGGAGAATGCAAGTAGCTATGACTTAAGATGGTGTTTGTAGTAGCTATGACTTAAGATGGTGTTTGTAGTAGCTATGACATAAGATGGTGTTTGTAGTAGCTATGACTTAAGATGGTGTTTGTAGTAGCTATGACTTAAGATCGTGTTTGTAGTAGTTATGACTTAAGATGGTGTTTGTAGTAGCTATGACTTAAGATGGTGTTTGTAGTAGCTATGACTTAAGATGGTGTTTGTAGTAGCTATGACTTAAGATGGTGTTTGTAGTAGCTATGACTTAAGATGGTGTTTGTAGTAGCTATGACTTAAGATGGTGTTTGTAGTAGCTATGACTTAAGATGGTGTTTGTAGTAGCTATGACTTAAGATGGTGTTTGTAGTAGCTATGATTTAAGATGGCGTTTGTAGTAGCTATGACTTAAGATGGTGTTTGTAGTAGCTATTACTTAAGATGGTGTTTGTAGTAGCTATGACTTAAGATGGTGTTTGTAGTAGCTATGACTTAAGATGGTGTTTGCGATTTAAAGGGGCCTATCGACGGTACATTTAGATCAACAATATAATTTGCAAAATAAAAGTTCATTTATAGAGAATTAATATTGAAGCATTATTAAATACAACAGCCTTGTTTCTATAAATATTTGACAAATATATACAAGTCAGTGGTCATCGGTGACACTATCGTGGGCGCGGGAAAATTAGTAGTAGCAGTAAAATCGACATCAATGGAATGTACGTGTTGTACCTTTAATGCAATTTTTTTTGGAATAAATATTTTGTATCCTATTTCACATTGCTATCTAAAGTAAAACAATGTTTAAAAAAAAAAAACCACAGACTGACGGTATATTCATAGTGTGAATAAAATTGAGATGTTTTTCCATTTATCTCAAGTAGTTCTTTAGTTACGTCATTTTATTTTATACTGTCTTATATGTATTGTTTTTATGACAGAGGTTTATTCACTATCTGGAATGGAAGAAGCATGAACATTCTTTTTCACAATTCCTATGCATATATCAAAATAGCCACCATTATTTTCCAGATCGCATTAACATATGGTAACCGCTCTGTGAATCAAAGTTCAAAGATATATGCTAACATAACACGCGCATAGTTTTCTACAGACAAAGAACAAAATTCGCCGTTGTTAACCTACCAACAAATAACCTGAAAAAATAGTTCCAAAACTAAAAAATAGCTCACATTGTAATTGCAGAAAATGTTGTCAGGTCATGTGAGAATCTAAATAATTATCGCATTACCATCGTTTATTGGCCAATAAACACCAATTTGTCATTCTGATGCGGTATATTAAACCACTCAAGCTTACACCCTCGTGATTTAAATCATCCGCATCAGAACTCAGACTCATTGATTATTAGCCGATAAACAACTCTAAATCAACGAGATGTGTCACAGACACGGATGCCCCCTTGACGCATGTTTGGAAACAGATAAAAGGGCATGTCACCAACACTCATATTTGCCTTCACAAATTTATTGTCATACACATTCTATAGTGGAAAAAAGACAAAGGACCATAATTCTGCCACAATTGGTCACAGGCAAAATTCCTTTCATTATGATTACCTACACATTAAGGTTGTTCAGCTGTGAGAGTTTGAGCGAAATCCCCCCAGTCGTTAAAGAGGAGTTTCATTAAGTATATATACAGTAGAGTCAGCGATCATGTTCTGCAATTAATCAGTAAAGAATTGCAAATAAAATATGTTTTAAATCGTTTTCACCCGTTTATAAATGGTTTTCAGCATTGTTCATTCGTTTTGAACCGCTGACTTACGTTATTCACCGCTTTTCAGCGCAAAAGCTATCTTAAGCGATTAACTGCTACGGATGCGGAGTCGCTCAAAGGCGGAGTTAACTTATAAAGCGTGGTAAAAGGGCGGGGCTTCTGAATCTATTTTAAACTACCACCAGTCTTCCATTGTAAGCAATAAAGGGGCGTGGCTAAACATACATTATAAACAACTAAAAGGCAGTAATTAAAATGTATTGTTTTATTGTAGTAGAAAAATTGTCAAAGGGACATAATTCTACCAATTTTGGTCGCAGCCAAAATTCCTTCCTTCAAGATCATCTACACATTAAGGTTGTTTAGCTGTGAAAGCTTGAGCAAAATCTGCCCAGCCGTAAAAGAGGAGTTGAGTCTACAATATATCATGACCTGTATATAGTGAAAAAAATGTCAAAGGGCCATAATTCTGCCAAAATTGGTTGCAGCCATATTCCTTACTTCGCTATTACCTACACATTTAGGTTGTTCAGCTGTGTAAGTTTGAGCTTAATTCAACCAGCCCTTACAGAGGAGTTCAGTCCACAAAATTTCATGAAGTATACATAGTGAAAAAAATGTAAAGGCTAATAATTCTGCCAAAATTGGTCGCAGCCAAAATTCTTTCCTTTACGATCATCTACACATAAAGGTTGTTGAGCTGTGAAAGTTTGAGCACATTCCGCCCAGCCGTTAAAGAGGAGTTGAGTTCACAAAAATTCGGGACAGCCGCACAGACACACAAGTGCAATGCTTAATGTCTCCCACTTTGTGGAGAAATAAAACTTATTTCTTAATTGTTGTTTTACCTCACAATGTACACACTACACAAAAGCGTGACCTCTGCTACATGTACTGTCAATGCACCATTGTTAATTTGAATGCAATAAAATATGCAACTTACTAGTGAACAGAAATACAAACACATCGTTAAGAATTAGCGTATTATGTAATAACTTGCAGATGTGCAATAAGATTATTTGATTGTTAGAGTTTTACTCTGATTTATAGCTTTAACGATAGTATTTAGTAGAAGTAAAAATGCTATTTATCCACTGATAAGGTTTAACTGTTTTAATTGGAGGTTCCAGCCAGTCGTGTCAGTAGTGATACTTGATTTCAATGTGCATGTACTAAAGACTCAGACTATCAGCTCAATTTTAAAACGTTCCAGCCACTCCAAACATGGCGCATACATCATTTAATGATGTTTGACCTTTGTGTTCTTAACCAACATAGGATCATATGTTTGGAATTCAACTATTATCATGATTGCCAAATCATTACAATATCAATATCTCGACAACGTGATACCACAATAGTTGTAGTGTCACCATTTTCACACTGACTACTTAAAGGGACCTGTACACAGATTGGCGATTGACAAATTTTAAAATGTTTGTCATAGATCCCAAATTCTAACATGATACTCGCTAATTTTTATAAAGACAAAGAACAAAATTATCATTGTTAAACTACCTAATAAACGATGCAAAAAGTAGTCCCGCTTCTGAGTGGAGCATAGTAAAAAGTAGTTCCAATTATAATTGCAAAAATATGTCAACTCATGTTAGAATCAAAATAATTTTTGCATTATCGTTGTTTATTGGCCATTAAACAACTCTTTTTCATTCTAATGCTTACGCCTTCGTGGTTTAATTGCTACGCATCAGAACTCCAAATCATTGTTTACTGACAAACAATAATCCATCAAACATTGTATCATAAATGAAAAATATGTATAGTGTCATTTATGAAAGATCATTAATTGAAATGGATACACTTATAAAGCGTTTATAACATTTTTCATCAGTATTTTGGAAAACACATCTATCACTTACATAGCGTCAAAAATTAACTACCATGATCACAAGTCAGAATGGCCGAATAGCTAGCTCGACAGATTTTTTATCCCAGCGATCGTAGGTTGTGAAGTCTGTAAAGTTCATGTCCAAGATCCAACCCAGTCAATATCCAGTGTGATGGTTACCTGTGATGACCAAGGAATAGGACTCATTTACTGGGGATGTCCAAAACCCAAGCTATAACATTGACCAACTTTATTTTACACAGTTATTCAAAATTACCAAGCCTGACATTGACCTATGGGTCAGGATAACGGATCGTGCATGTGACACTTTGTTCAATCATAGTAAACATATGTGCTAATCACATGAATAATCGAATCACGTATGCCCATAATACACTCTGGATAGGATCTGACATATGCACACATGCCACAAACAAACGTGAAAACTCACCAAAAAGGGTTCAAAAAAGAATCTGAGCCAGAGGCTAAACATGGGTAAACTGAACAGTGAATGAAACACAAGTCTGAAAAACAATGAACAATGATTATGCACCTAGGGATGGAGCGGTCGGCTAATCCAAAGGAATTTGATAATGTTATTTTTTGAGGTCTAATTCCCAACCCTAGAGCCGAGCATATTTGTCTAAATCCCCTCAGTGGATACATGTCTATCAAATGACCTGGGCGTGTATATTACTGGCATCTAAAATCTGACAAAGTCTATTTATTCGGGACCCAGAATCATTCAGCGCATCAAATTCCTGCCAGTCTTAAGTCCTGTATATGCCCGCCCCTCTCCCCCCCCCCCCCCTGCACTGAACTGGTGAATTTTGCAATGATACATATAATTTAGACAGCTATAACTTGTAAACACCAGCAAAATGTTTCTGTGAAAGAAACACACATCAGAATTACAGTTTGCAGGCTGAAACTTATCAAACTCATACTTTGTTCACATTCTCAAGAGTCTTTGAAATGAATTCAATTCAATAGTTTAATAATTAACATAATAAACTCCTTAAATAAAGCTTGACGTGTGCTTTGGCAATTTGTTTTCTTGGTTATATTGTTTGTGACCACAGAGATTATCTAGGAGTACAGATACATTTTAATATCACTAATTTGTTAGAGAAATCCTCACTTCAACAAATATAAATAATGCAAGGGAGACCACTGTTGTAGTTTTAGTTTAAGAAGTCTAACAGAGTTCCTCTCCTGGAATAAGAAGAGGCAAGTTATCTGCTCAAAAAATTTACTGACACATGTTGTTGAACAAATTACACGGTCTGCATCCTGCTTTCTAAACACTCTGTAACATGAAATGAAGTGTTCGTGCAAAACTATAACCCAAAATGAATATTGGTCTTGCTGTTGTCTTAGATATTCTTTTATGGCCATAACATTTTAGTCTCAACATATCCAAACATCAATGCACATTGATGGGCAATCTAATATTCACAATCTATGATAAACATACAATTATTTTTTGTCTCAAAATGGTAAACAAGATAACAGTTGATGAACCTTCTATTTTTGAGCTCTCTAGCTGTTTCTTAATCATTCAAAGATTCAAGGGTAAACACCAAATATATTGACAGTTACACCGATATTTGTATACCAGCATATAGATAATTAGGTACCAATGCTATTTTCAAAACTTGCTGACACCGTTTTCTCTTCACATGTTACTAACAATACACAGACATATGTGTTTCCAATTCAACAACACAAGTCTCGCAAACAATTAGAATTAAATTGCACGTTTGAATCAGCCAACCAAGAAGTTTGCTGCCAATGAAATTTGAGAATTGTGACAAGAATAAAACATAGCCAAAAGCAAAACTTGATTCTGAGAAATCTCAAATAAATGGAAATGAATACAGTAGATTCCGCTTAATTGAATAGCCCATTTGTCACGTCCGAATATTCAAATATCCGGAGTATTCATATATGCGGAATCAGTCATATTTCAATTATTTCAATGTTAATCAGATATGTTGTGATCTTATTTAATCCATTTTGATGATATAATGTCAAACCTGTTACGTAACAAAATGTTTCATACTTTAGAATGCTAATAAATATGCAGAAAAGCGTTCATAGATGTTTGTTATCCATTATACGGTGCGTTTGAAAAATAATTCACTTGTAATAATCACTAACAGCTACATTGCTTTCTAGATGTGTACTTGCGCTTTGTTTGTACAATGTATTACATGTAACAAAACTCATTGAATTACTTTATGATTAATTTTGATTTGGTATGATACATGATGCATAGGGTTTATATACACGAATTGAGAATGAAATGTCACACTCATCACTTTATGCAAACTGTCGAGTAACACGCGTCAAAAGTTTGTTTCCGAACTGCAACCAATTATCATAATGAAAACTGTGAATTATATCAGTTTCATTAATCAGTTCTAATAAAATCTAATTATGTTTTGAAACCGGAGACTCCAGTGTATGCGCTGTACTTGACCCGCAAATTACACCTATAAGTCACGTGACATTCAACAGACGCTGCATTCATGCGTGGTGTGAAATGATAACAAAGGCGGTCATAGAAGCGTGACAGTCAAAACTTGCTATATGATACGTATCCTCGGAGATTATGTGATTATCGAGCGGACTATACGCCTACAACTGATAATTGGCTATTCAATTAACCGGAGGACACCATATTTTCTATCAGATTAGGCGGAGTTATTACAATGGGAACGGTTTGGTGTTTTCAATCTCTATTCAATTAAGCGAAATATTCAATTATCCGATATTCAATTAAGTGGAATCTACTGTACTGGCATCAATAATATTGGAAAAGGAAAACGCAGTGTTACACAGATTCAAAATGACATTTAATAGTTAAAACTTGTAATATTATTTTTTGCTTCCACAAATTAATTTTTATACATGTTCTATAGTGGAAAAAATGACTAAGGGCCATAATAGGGCTAAAATTGGACACAGCCAGAATTCCTTACGATCACCCATACATTGATGAGGGACTGTCTGATTTTTACACATTTGTTTCGGGTCTCTTTTGTTACCCACTAACAAGAAAACATTGTATATAACATAAATAAACGTCAACATCAACAAACACTATTTCTCTTATCGAAAAATGCAAATATATATTTCTTGTTGATTCAGACCCATTTATCCTACAGCAACAGCTACATTCGGTTTTGAAAGAGAAAATATGGACTGCGCATGCGTAATCAACCGATCTGACTGGTCTAGATGCTGTGTCTATATGTATATAATAGTTCACTGTGCAGCTAAGTATTATTTTATTTTTTAATTTCTCTTAAAATACGCATTTTTGAACATAGGTTATTCTCAACATTTATTATACTATAATTTCAAAACTATACTGACATCATAAGAACCAATGGATGGTTTTGTACAAAATCATACAGTCCTTCTTTAAGATTCTTCAGCTGTGAAACTGAGCAAAATTTGCAAAATATAAAGCCACAGTCAAGAAATATGTGAATAAAATAAAACTAATTGACATCTTACCGATCAAAATACAAAAATCCGCATTGAAATCGGTAAAATAATGTTTCTGTAACTTTTTATCGTCAAGTTATCAGTATGCGATAGCTGGTGATGTCTCCGGAGTAAATCAGCATGTACATTATTGTTTATTCCGTGTGTAGCAAGCGTTTTCGAACATAGACATTATAAAATGCCTTTCGTAAATAAGAAAAGTTTTGTCGACTAAATACCATTAACGTTCATTAGAACTATTGCCAATTTACGATGTATTGAATTATATTCTATGGACTGCGGCTTTATGATGACCTTAATCCACAAAATTTGGGATGTACAGCCGGAAGCACGGACAAGTGCAATGCACAATGCCTCTCACTTTGTTTGGGCATACCAGCAGACAAAGACTCTTGCTCAGAGTGAGGCGTTTACAGACACACAAAATTTAGCAAAACAACAAGATCTTTTTTAAAGTAAAAGTACACAAATTGGCACATGTTTTGTAGATCAAATGCCCAGTCTCTCTGACTTTTGTACTGAGTAAAATAAAACTTCCTTCAGCTCATGTAAATCTATTAAAGAACTGTATAACTTCTAACAAAAGCAGACTTGGCATGATTTTATTACAACAAGGAATGCACTGGGCAGTACTAACAATGTATTAACTGCCCAGATATTTGAGCAGATTTTGAAAACCAGGAGTCAAATGACCCCTGACTTGAAATTTTCAAGGTCTTATAGAAAATTATATGGGTCAAACTACTGAAGTAACAGATATTTAGTTTCTTTATACTGGTAACTCATGAGAACTCGCGCAGAAAAGAAGTACTGGACGGACGGATGAACACAGAGCATGATGGATAAAATTGTCAGGCAAATGCGTCTGACATCTTGACAAACTGAATGGCAGTTGGATAAGAATTCGGACAGACAAAGCAGCAACTATATATGCCCCCCCCCCTCTTCAGGGACCATAAAAGATGTCCAATTAGCTTGCATCAAAAAGCAGGATACTGCATCTTTTGAAATTCCTGAGCTGAGCCGAGCTTATACGGCGAAGAGCAGAATTTGTATGCTACACATTTATGTAGTTGTGAGTAGCATGTAGCCGTATCCTCTCCTTCAACAATATTTATCCAGTCGCTAGTCCAGTTGACCTTGTAAGGGAAGTGGATTTTTGCCAATGGCCTTGCAATTCAACAACTTAACATACGGATTAATAAATCTTATCACAAAACCGAATTCATGTTATGTTAGGAGTGTCTAATTTATTTTTGACATTCTATTTTTCTACTTTATAACTTACCATTCACTTCACTACCGCCATACTTGTATTGAGGGTCGGGCGCGAAACTGTTGTATCTGATATAGAAATGTTACGCAGATACAACAGTTTCATGCTAAACCCTCGAATTTTAAAGTCTGTAGAAAAAGCAAAATGGTGCTAGTGAACCGTCTTAGAATAGAGGTCTATGTCTATGCTGTAATGTCATATAATTATGCCAAAATTCAAACCTGACCTTCCTGTTATGCCTACTAACACTTTTTTAAAGTTTCATAATGATAGCACAAAAACTTCTCAAGTTAGTGTCTGCATAAGCCTTATTTGAACTTCTTTAGTTAAAAAGGGGACATAACTCAAGTACGATGAGAGCAATTATTCCGACAATTGAACTTAACCATCCTTTTAGGCCTACTAACACATCCATAAAGTTTCATTAAGATTGAACAAAAACTTTTGAAACACCCAAATTAAGTAAAACAACCACTACTGGCGCCATGCATGCGTGATGAGTCTTACTGAACGCATATGGAACTAGAATAAATATATGCTATGTTTAAAAACACCAACTTGACATTTCTGAGTCAAACTGAGTACTTTATTGAGCTATACGCTCTAAGAAAAAAAAGTTTTTCTGCTTTCACCAACATTTTGATGCATATTAATACAAAATATTATGCAATTAATGTTTGCTTATCCTTGTAAACTTCACTCATCGCTCCAGATAAGCTTTTACACTGGGGGTAAATTTACGCATACTTCTGAAAATTTGGCAGTAAATGTACACTCTCTCCAGAATTTTCATACATAACTGTTCAAATTTGTTAAAGGGACCTGTTCACTGATAGACGAATTCACATTTTTTCAACTTTTTGTCACAGATTCCAAAACTTAAAGAACAGTGTATACAAGGGAGCAAAACAACACTACGGACATAGAAATATACTGTAAATACCATTTCATTTATGCATAATCATCAGAGAAAAATGATACAATTATAAAGCGTTTGTAGTAAATGCTAAACGATGGAATAATTTGGAGGGTTTCTGTTGTTTTCGTTAAAATGGTTGACAACACGTGGATCACTTACATACAATAAATAATGCCGTATGAAATATAAAAATCGAAATGGCCGAGTGGTTAAGGTGATAGCCTTATAATCCGGAGGTTCCAGGTTTGAACCCCGTTGGGAACAAATTGTTTCTTTTCTTTATTTTTTAAATCCTTTTGTTGTTCTTATACTTGAGCTTTTTAGTTTTTATGCTTAAATTTGTCAAGTTAAGACATTTAATGGCATACTTCAAAAAATGCAAAACTGTGTGAACAAGTCCCTTTAAAGCCGCAGTCCATATAGTTCACTTATTATTTATGTGTTTTCCCTGATACAAACTTAAGAAATTTTGTTTAATTGATGGACTGCTTGACAATTTGATAATTTGATAATCTTCAATTGGCATTATTTCTAACGAACGTTAATGACATTTACTTGCCTTAAAACTGTTTCTTATTCACCAGCTATTGCAAACAGAAACTATACGATAAACAGTTACAAAAATGTTTTCACTTTATCGATCTCAATGCGTTTTTTTGTATTTTGATTGTACGATGTCCATAAGAAAGGATTTCTGCAAAGTTTAATGTCTATTTCATATTTCTGGACTGCTGCTTAAAGTCTCAATAAAAATTGTAATCCCTATTGCCTTATGTAGCCAAAAAAAATACAATGCAGGTCAAGTCCCTGTAACAATGTGTGCTCAGGTGAGCTAATAAGCACATGAAGATTGCTCAAGAAACTATCATTTGTTATTTAATGAGTGTCGTGCTCTTTGTTTTTTACAATTGGAACAAAAAATTGTTAGTTGACAAAAAATATAATTTTTAACCTTACATTTTGATGTTGTCTAGATGGTAATGTTTCTCAATTTTACATATCACGATAAAGCAGTGGTCCAAGTAAGCACCAGCCCATAAGCCGTGCACTGGTAATATTTGAACCGGGCTTGCTCTGATTCTCAGTTATATAGGCAGTCTTGTCGAGTTTTCTTGCTGTCAAATAATATACAAGAAGTGACCAAAGTGTCAATTGGATGACTGTATTGAAGAAACAAAATTTATTTAGGTTAAGATAGTGTAGTGATTGGCCTACAGAGCACTTCCAACAGCCTTGCTGTTGGACTAAAAAAGACTGTGGGGCTAGCTCTTTAGCTACTGGATCAATCTTCTACAGTGGCTCAAGACTTTTTCACTGACTTTTTTAATGACTTTGTGGAGTTTGGGTATAACCAGGATATTCATGCTTATTCAAATGATGAATATTCATGTACTATTTAGGTGGTGAATTGATAACTTGAATAAGGTATAACCACAAGGGAGTTTACTGCGTATGGCGCTGTTTACTGCTTGGCAGAATTTGTTGTCACAGTTAATGGTCGTTTTGTAGGGTGTTTTTTACAGCGATTTTAGAGACTTTTACATTGATTGAAGTAATTCTTGCTTATCAATAATAAAAATTAATACATTAAAGTTGTGCTGCACCAGGGGTTTTTTCCACAAAATTTGAATGCAAAACCTAGAAATTTCCAGAATAAAAATTCATTTCACTTTTTTTTCCATCAAAATGTTTTGCACCATTCCAATTGTGGTATTATTTTAAATGGCAAACTATTAGTCTTTATGATGCAATTCGTTTCAAAACAATGAAAAGCTGTAATCTATAAATAATTCATAGACAACTAAATGAGGTAATAATTTTACATGTATATCCAAGATGGCGGCACCCATGTTGGTATTGTTCATTACTGTAATAACTTATTATTTATGTGTTTTCCCTGATACAAACTTAAGAAATTTTGTTTAATTGATGGACTGCTTGACAATTTGATAATGTCTATTGGAGATTAAATGAAAACAACACGTTCCATGTTGATAAAAAAAGCATCTAAAATTGTTGTTTATTGTCATGGGCTGACTAAAATGCAAAATCTACATGCACGACTATGAAAATAGTATTAATACCCAAGAATAAGGCTTGCATTTTTAAAACATACAATAATTATTCAATATAATATGTGTATTATATAAAACATCTTCTTAGATTACAATATGAAGACAATGTAATGCATGTACATGCGTAAATTAAGCTTACAAATTAATGGATTTCCATATTTCTTCTATATCATTATTCATAAATAGTTTATAACAAATAATAAATAATACACGTATTAAAAAATATTCTTTCTTTCTTAACAATATGTGCCTGCTTGATGAAAATGACTATAAATGTTTCAATAACATACTGACTCTCAGTGAAGGTGATCATCAAATTTATAATAGATTTATTGTTACATAGTCAGGAATATTGAAAAATTTATGAATTTTTTCAAATAAGTCATTTATAAGATTTTTCTTTTATTACTGCCATAAAAACAAACACATCTAGAGGATTATACTTATTTTGTATATAGATATTTAAATAACTTAAAGGTTCTAGAATATGGCATTGACAATATTTTTTTTATATAGCAACTATGTAGTATTAAATACTGACTTTAGTTTACTTAAATGTTAAATTTAAGATGTTACAACATCTATACAAAGATCTTTACAAAGGACAAAAAAAGAAAACTAAACTAAAGAAATCTAACTTAAAAGTAAGGTTGCCAACAATTCTACAATAAACGCCATCCAAATCATCACATTCAAATAGATAAATATTTCAATTAATTGAGTTGTTTTTTATTTATAATTGAGGCGTGCCGTGGGAAAACCAGGCTTAATACATGTGCGTTAAGTGTCGTCCCAGATTAGCCAGTGCAGTCCGCACAGGCTAATCCCAGACAACACTTTACGCCTACAGTGGATTTACGTTAAGGAGAGACTTCATCATTGAAACAGAAAAAAACACCATGTAAGTGGAAGGTGTCGTCCCGGATAATCCTGTGCAGACTTCACAGTCTAATCCGGGACAACACTTAACGCACATGCAATTAAGCCCAGTTTTCCCATGACATGCCTCAATTAATATTATTTGTGGTGCTGTTTAAATTAAAATAGCTCAAAGTTCAGCTTCAAATGTTAATATGTATTTTAACATCATTATTTAACCATTCTTTGGACACCTTTTTTCATGGTTTTCTGAAAAAAAAATCATGCCAGTACAATTTAGTTTTAAATTTCTTTGTTTTATACTTTAAATGTCCTAATATATATGCTCAAAATTTCATCAACCTATCATATGTAGAAAAAAATAGATGGTTATCGCTACAGTATAGAATATAAACAGGGAAACTGACCGATATGTGCCATCTTCTAGTACAAATTAACAGTTATTAATATTGTTCTTTCTGTGTAAAAATATGTTTTTGATACTTAAAATAATTTGTTATATTGCCAGTCTTCATGAATAAGTTTTAAAAGCAGTGGACCGTCGGTCCACCAAACCAGCTAAATCAACTGGACCGTACAACAATTTAGTGGACCACAATTTGCTTGCAGATTTTCATTCACTCTTACGTATATATACAGCATCAATAATTTTATTAAAAAAATAAAATGAAAGCAATTATGGTTTTCAGACTTTTATTCTAACATGAATCATGTATTTATTACATTCACTCTCAATAAAAATATGGCGAAATATTAATACAAGATCGCCAGTTAAATCAAATACCAGGTGTATACCAGGCCTATTTGAGTTTAGTACTGGCCCAAATGGCCGAGCTGGTACCTGGGATGAAATTTACTCCAATGCGCAGATCAAATGGAAACAGCTCCACTCGCTAGGATTGCAGAACATGGACTCCCTAATCCTAAAGAGTTGGGGTCCCTGCAATTGTTACCAAAGCCCCCCATCCCCACCCACTCCTTTAACTATAAATGCTTTGAGTCCAAAAATTTTTTTTTTTTAATCCATTGTTGAGTAATAAAACATTTTTACCTTCACTGACTTAACTTTCGCTAACTTCGTGAAAATGTGGCAGCATAAGTTTTTGGGTGTAATCAGTGTATAGTTATACTTTTGTATAGCTTGTTCATTAGAAAACACACGTAGTCATAGCAATATTTTCTGTTAAAACAAATGAAGACGTACCTTTGACATTACACACTAAAATTCTATGCGATCGGCAAACACAATTTGTCAACATCCCATTTCTTATTGTAAGTAAACATTTTGCAAACAATAATATACTGACTTATTTTAGTATGTAGTATTTGATTTATTATGTGGGTGTTACAAACACGCAGGTAACAACATGCACGAAAATGTGTTACAAATTTCTTCACCTTTACCAACAATGACGGGGTGATAAACATTCTATCAACTACACTCATCCACTTATTGAAAATTTAATGCATTCTCATTGGCTGACTAGGTGACTGTAGTAAATCTAGCTCCTCCTGCTTACAGATTTTATCGATAATTGACACACTGATGCAGAAGGAGTGTGTGTATTGCCGAGTAGGCGTTCTTTGTTTTAGAAAAACAAGCGTACGCAAGCGCAAATGGTTGCGAATTTGACACTGAATTTTATGGCGTCTTTTCGTAAAAGTATGCATCCAAATAAGTTGATTTTATCTTTACCAAAAATTATTGGCTGAACATTTATAGGGATTTCTGGTATCAAAATTATCAATTTTGGACCGAGCGAAAATTATGTGGACTCGGTCCAAGGTCCACCGCTTAACGTCGAAGACTGTCTTGCAGAAACTTACAAAATTCATTAAAGACCACCAGTTCTTGCAAGTATTGTTACTTGAACACTTGGAACAAGTTTTTGGACATTTTTTTCCAATGCCCATTTTGCCTTCTTCAGGGTCATTTAAAAGAAAATATCATGAAAATTACACCTTTTGACCTATTCTGAAAAAATTAACTGTTTTGAACTTGTGAATGAGTGTTCTGTTTGATGGATTACACTTTTTTAATAGCGATGCCAAAGCAGCGAGAGTAGTGTCCCTTGGAGGAAGCTCATGAATATTAATTAGTAGCGAAAAGCGGCCCAATGCTGGGACCATTTTATTTCGGTCTTACATTCATATAAAACGTAAATTTCTGGAACCAATCTACTTTGCATATAGTAATACGATGATGAATCCACGTGAGTATTATTTTTAGATACGAAAATTCCGCAGAGAAAGTGTAAAATCCAATATTTCTTAAAAACAAGACGATTTCGCTGGATTTCATGCTACATATTTAACAATGAATTTGGTTTTTATTAAATGCTACCTTTCTTTAGAACGAATTTAACCGGAAAGTTATTGTTTATGGGTCTTTTCCGAACCCATGTTAAACTGAAAGCAATTCCAAGATGGCGGCGGTGTGTACGAATAACAATACCGTGAATACGGAAGAAATATCAATATTTGAGATATATTTGCTGTCGACACACTAGTAGGGATATATTGCATGTATTAAGATGGATCCTATATGTTAAACAAGGGCATATGCGTTGTCAATTGTTTAATTATTTGAATTATACAACCAATTACGTCGAAACAACTCGTACCCAGTCGGTTCGTACATTTGTCAGTCTGGTATTTCAATTAATGTTTAAGTGGATATTTACGAGCAATCGCTATAAATTGTCCTATTGCTGAAATATACACCGTTCTACACATATCTTTAGAGTATGGTTAAGAACTAAATTGGGGCATAATAATTGTTAATTATTATTATTATTATTATTAAATTAATAATTAATTATTAAATTAATAATATTAATAAAATAAATAAATACTAATTTACTAGCATTACTATTAGTGTTTCTGTCAGTTTCAAAATGATTTAAAATTAACTAATTTCAGAGATGAATCGATCTTCTTTCAAACGATTAAGTACAATGTTGACAATCATTTTTATATGTAAAAATCATTGCGGCAAAACAAGACACATAAAGAACAGTTGATTTTTATAAAACTATCAATAAAATGTAATGCAAGAAACATGAACAATCATACCAACTGGTATTTAAAATTAGGCTGCACACATGGACATTATGTATTCAGCCTAATAATAAACATTCATAGTTGGTATTACTGTTTATGTTGTTTTTGCATTACATTTATTGCACCTTTACGGATGATGTACAAAAATAGTCATAACAACACTTCTATGTGAGATAAATGAAATTTTAATTCAGTTTTGTAATCAGGAAACATGCACCTTTACAAAATTACATTTTGGCAAAGTGTTTTATCTTAATAATGAAAAAAATGACAGTAGTCTTAATTTTTCATGTATTTTCCCAATTTGCGTCTTATTGTAGCCTTACGGGTGGTGTCCAAAAATAGTCATAACAACACTTCTAAGTGAGATAATTATGATTTTATTTCAGTTTTGTAATCAGAAAACATGCACCATGTAAAAAATACATTTCCCCCCATAGCTGTTAGCTTTATAAACACAAATTCATAGTTGGGCTGACTTTTCATGTTTTTTTCTTGTATAACGTTTTATTGCACTTTGACGGGTGCTCTACAAAAATTGTCATAACTTCACTTCCAAGTAAGATATTGTCAGGATCATTTCAGTTTTGTAATCAGAAAACATGTACCTTCTAGGAAATATATTGGGATTCATGATCAAAACATCCCAAAAAAATCATGTAGCCAAGCTATTTTTAATGAAATCCTTTCCTAAAAAATAGTTGGTTATCCCTACTTTAATGTCAAATACTACAAGTGGAAATAAAACTTACTATTTTGGCAAGTTCGGGGTTGTGTGTTGCAACAAACCGTGACCTCATACATGCGATCATAAGCAACCTGATCAAGTTTATTCACTCTTTGTAAAATGTACGATGTTGACAATGCACGAATCTCACTACACAAAGGGAGACAATCCAGTCAGTTGTTACTATACATTAAGTGTCAGATGAGTTACTTCCCTTGTGTTGATTCCAGCGTTGCAGAACGTCTTCTTTCCTATCGAGTCATCACAACTCGTACTTCGAAGAATGTACACCACGTCCGACGTTGCAGAAGTATAATGCTTACGTGAATCAGACACATTCTAGTTATTAGACGACTTTAAATGCAAATTACTGGGTCCATGTGTTCGTACCACCTTCCTGGAACGGTTAACGTAAACCCCGCCAAAACATCCGTATGCGCGCGCAGCTAGTCTGGCATCCCTAGAAATTACTCGAACAAATATTAGCTATAACAAAATCAGATTGCTTCTTGTTGAATTCTAAACGTAGTATTGAAACATACAAAACTAGAAGAATTTATATCTAGATGAAAACTATTACAAATTCATATATGCAAGGAACAACAAATATATATTGATCTCCTCTGTTATGATTAATCTCCCCTGTTATGATTGATCTCCCCAGCTATTATTGATCTCCCCTGCTATGAATGATCGCTTCTGCTATTATTGATCTCCCCTGCAATGATTGATCTACCCTGCTATGATTGATCTCACTGACATGATTGACCTCAAACGGTTCTGATCGGTCTCTGCTAAAATGAACAATGACATGAATGGTTGATGTATGGTTGATACGCGTATCCCATGTAATGACTGATCTCCGCTGTTGTACGTGGTCTCACCTCAGTCCTGTTATGATTCATATGTCCCCTTTAATGATTGCTCTCCTGTTTACGATTGAGCCCCCTTGTTCTTCTGCGTTATTATCAATATCATTCAAAAACACGTAATATATACATGTTGCCGTGTTAAATATTCAGGCATGTATACACTATATTGTGTGTTTTGTTTTATCGAATATAATGCACCTATCAATGTTTTTCCCGCAGGGTGAGGCGAGCGGCGGGCATATATGGGACTTTAGACTGAAAGCATTTCCCGACCGACGGGAATAAGACACGCCGAATGATTCCGGGTGCCGGGAAATAGACCTTGTTCAGGGCCCCGGGGCAATTTGATACACCAATGACGCACCTCCCATTGAGGGGATTTAGACAACCTGCTGGGCTCTAGGGTGGGGAATTAGACCCCCCCCCAAAAAAAAAAAATAATACAATTAGTCAAATTCCCATGGGTTTGTCCGCCAGACAGACAGACAGTTTACCCAGACTTATATATCAGTGCATCGTCTTCACACATGAGTATACACATTCTTTTCTGTCACGTATCTAGGTATAACAGTAATTAATTTTACAACATAAAATGGTCAAATAAATACACACAAGCTATGATAACAAAACTAAAGTTTTACATAGGCGGTAAGGAAAACATTTTATTTATGTTTATACAGTAGTATTGATCATTGAAGTTCTGATTTCAAAAGCTTCTTTGTTGTATTTACATTAGGGATGTCAACGGCTACCAAAATTGGTATCCGGTTATTCGTATGTAATATCCGGATACTATCCGGATAACCGTATATTTCGGCATTGTTGCAAAATTATGTTCACATCTAGACGATACTTCTATTTTGAAAACACAATACTATTTCATGATTGAAAAAAGTACATATAACTAACTACATCGATTTCTGTTCGTAAATTGTGCGTTTTGTTTGTTTTGTGTAGCGTGCTATGTTGTTATGCCCTTCAATTAAAGTACCCCAATTAAACATTTGATTTGTATAAAGTAAGTAGGTGTTGAGAAGGCTGACAGGTGTATGGTAAACCCGTAATTTGCGATGTTTTAGTTAAACACGCAATGTGCTACTCAAATGCACATAAACACAAAAAAACAAGGATGGATCAATGTTACAGTATATTATATTTTAATTGGCATTGTTAACTGGTAGAGAACCATCTCTTATCAAGATGGACGCACCTAATTGGCATAATCGTTTGTGACAAGGTAGTGTGGTGTGAAAGCACACCCTGTTGTTTTATGATAATCGTATTCCGACCGAGGGGTGTGTTTATGACACGTCCGCAGTAAGAGGTGGAGACCTCCTGTAGAGGTCTATAGCTGTGTTGTGTTTCATACATGCAAGAAGGGCGTTTATATGCCTAAAAAAACGAGAATAAAAAATTTATACGAATATTCGGTTACTAACTTGGTAACCGGATATATACATTGTAACCGGATAACCGGTTATCCGGATATTCGTTGACATCCCTAATTAACATACATTTAAAATAACTGATTTGTCATATGAAGTTAGTGTGGAAATTACGTACAGATGGGTTAACATAAAATATCCGGTTAATATATTTCTTTCTTAATTCTACATAACAACGGCATATACATATAAAATGATATTCATCTTCTATGTCTCTATCATTACAACACAAACAATAACGTTGATTTTGTGGAATATTGTTTTGTACGTCTCTTCCAGTTTGTATTCTTAATGGGTGTGCAGAAAACCTTAATCTGACAAAAAAAATAGCGTAGATGTCTAGGAAGTAAAATCTAAGTATGCTTCGTATTCTAATGAAGTTTTAATTTTTTTTATACATATCCAACGCAGAGCTGTATCAAAAAGTATCAGCTTGTACAGCGTTAGGATTTTCAAATACATAACTAAAACCATAGTCATTTAACATTAACAATACATAACGCACTAGGTTCACAATCCAGGGTTCCCAGGTTCGAGTCTCCGCAACACCTTAACCTTCAACGCCAAAGCCCTGTATTGTTTATCGACCACGCGTTCCATGATTTCCTCGTGCTTAGACAATATCGGTCGATGCGCGGAAACTGTCTCCAAGTATACATGTGTCAACTGGCAACACGTCCACTTATGCACGAGAAAATCGCGTCCACTTGTGCACGATTAAATCGTGTACCAGAATCGCTATACACACAGGGCCCATGTTTATAAATAATCTTAAGCTGTTCTTAATTTAGTTTTAAAAATAAGTCCACGTTAGAATTAGCGTTTGAAACCCTGCTTTGAATTATGTGCGTCACAAATATTTTATTCAATATTCACACACTTGAGATTATATTTCAACTTCAAATACAAGCCCAGAATTACCCATAACTGAAATCGGATATTTCTAATGTACAGCTAACAAACCACCACTATGTAGTACTTCCACTGCCAGTGTCATCGCCACCGCTATATAGTACTTCCACTGCCAGTGTCATCGCCACCACAGAGTGAACTCACGTAAAAGTCATTTGTTTACAGCCGCAATGCTCGACAATGGTCATAAATTCTCATCAATATTACTAACTTAAATGTACGATGAGTAGTCGTTAAGATTTTGTTTTAGCATCATTTTTTTCGGGTCTATATGCGAACAGTTGCTAACAGACAGACACATTAAATAAACTATAAATCAATCGGAGAGCTCGAGCCGATATCTCTGACACGGTAGGTAACCCTACCAAACAGTTTATTTTGCCCCTTTCTAACCGTCACAGATTTTTAGACTGTTGGCGCAAGCAACAGGATTTAATAGTTGTAATCTGAAATCGGAACTACTTCTTTTATCTGCAGGCTACGAGTCAGTTAACGAGTCATTTAATCGATAAATTACTGCGTTTCGCTCGCTGAGCAGTGAGGCTTTCTGTTATCGATGCTACTTTCTATTCACGAATAGATGGCACGAAATAGATCCGACTTAAACACTAATAAACAATAATAATAATCCAGTTAGTCCACATTTACTAGTGAATTCATGTTATGTCTGTTCAGTTTGTGCTGTTCACTGGTTAACTGCATACGTGTATTACATCAAATTAACAACTGTGTATTGACTCATTACATATAGCGGAGCAATCGTAACCACTCGATTGAGGATTGCTGTAGTTTTGAAGTATGGATAAGATTTGTGGAACAGCATTGTACTTCTAGAGCAAAGTTATGAATGTACATAAATAGTTTGCACAAAACTATTTGCTCCCCATGATTTACAAAATGATAAGGATGGAAGTGTCGTAGATCAATAGCATTGAATAAGTCGCGCGCTATATAAGTTTTAATTTGCAAAAGACAAGCGCCTGGATCTCCATCTTCAATTAGGTCAAATACCAGCTGATACCAATTTATTGAAGTAGATTGTAGGGTGATGAGTTTCGATATTTGTTTTGTTGAAACGATATAACAGACAGTTGACTTACTTCAATAAATGTTCCTTATGGTACAAATACTCTCGTAATTAATTTGCTTTAAGTTTCTTTTCTCGCCAACAGTCTTTCTACGCTGTCAGCGTTTTGACTTAGATAAGTTGCCGACAGACGACAGAAACAACCTCCTCTGCAAAAATGACAAACAACAGTAAAACAAAGAAGTCTCCTAAACGTATGGAACAAAACATGCTAAGGCGCATATCAACTACATATTTAAAATACAAATGTACTACATTAATTAATTAATAATAAATACAAGCAATAGACATAGAGATAACATTCCTTTACATCGACTGAATTACTTTATTTACTGACGATATCATCATCCGAATGTATACGTAATTATAAACGAAAAAACAACATCAAGGCTTTTGAAATCTTAAATCACGGTTTGTAGAAGTACTAACAAGTCGTTACTAAGGAGATTTATGAATACGGGCTCATGACAACTTCGCGATCTTTGTTCTTTCTTAGTATTTGAATATTCTCATTGTCAAATGCTATTAATGTTCTCTACCATCCACATTCCAAGGTCATCCCAGCATTTAAATCACTGCCTATAATCACTTTTATGCAATTAGGCGCAAAAAATTGTTTGTTTCCGCTTACCCGACCCGACCCCCCCCCCCCCCCCCCCCCTCTGATGTCACTTTTTTCAGATTTTCAGGAAAAAAGAGCAGTTTTCGCTTATATTATAAGTTTCTTGTCGGAATCTCTTTTTCTTTGACCTTATTTATAGTTAATGTAAGTTCTTTTTTGGGAGACGTTTAAACACTTTACATGCACCCCAATATACTTAAACTGTGTGGTGAGTATGCGGCGATGAAAAAAAAGTTAAAGAACACAAGTTACATTTTACCTCCCCTCCTAGAGTATTTTTTTTAGATGTAAGCGGAAACCAACCCTTTTTTTTGGCCTTACTGTACGGACGAGTGTGTCATGGGGATTTTTCACCACAATTTTGCGCCAACGAGCACTTATACTTGGAATATAGGCTGCACCGTTGTACCTACACCGGTCTGACAGACCTGTGTACTCAAGCTCTAAACATTATGGGTATGCGCTACTTTCTAGCATAGCTCGCAACAATCTCCGCGCAGAGATTTGACTGGTATCGAGCATAGCTCTAATCAAATCCCTGCCGTCATAACTAACCACGTGATGATGATCGATTTAAATCTTCGAGATATTATTTATGGTTTTAATTAGTTATTTTATTTCCTGTTTTCATTATTGACTGCAAACGATATATAAAAATTACAATTATGTAGAAAATTGCACTGAGTTGCAGTAAATAAGTAAAAGTTACAAATACGTAATCCTTCCAGATCTGGAAGGGTTTTACTTGTGATGGCAGTGGTTACCGTTAACCGATAGAGGAGGCAACCGCTGCGAGGAGTTTGAGCTCGCAATGGTTGATTTAACATGGTGGTTTGATACCAGAAAATCAATGTGATTATTTCTAATATCCGCTGTGTGTTTGGACATTTTTGTGCATTTCTTTGGAGGCTAACCTGAAAGATGAGCTTCTGGGGTGTGTTCACTGTGGCATGGGGCTTTTGTCGATATATGAATGCCGAAACCCTTGTTTCTGCCGGTGTCTGCATTCAGGTGAGGCGCATTTTCTTAGAAGTAACATGCCAAATCTTTTTATTGCAATTTTCGGAAGAGGAAATATTATTCTTTTAACAGACACCAAGCTTTCACAATCTGAAATCTGAAAGTTCGCCGTTTGACAATGGGACCCTATGAGATGGATTTACTGGCATCTAACCTTGAATTTTCACACGAAACGAAAGTGAAAGAAGCTTTTTATAATAATTACGCTAAACAGCGGTAAACATGAACTACTGTTGTTTTATTTAACAGAAATATATTATACTACATGTATTAGTATTAAATGAATATTAGACTTATTAATAGTATCAATACAGTCATTTCAGGAAACAACTTTCATACGCGGGATTACTTCATGCGTAAGCACATTTCGCTAAGTACAGAGGTTTGGCGTGTGACGTCATCCTCTGTGCATAGAATGTAGGCTGCACTAGTTGCAGTCGAAGTAGATTGGTAGTAGAAATCGTAGCACGTGCATCTGTACTGGGCCCGTTTTACATTGAATAAACAAACAATCAAACACTGCATTACTTTAAATCATATAGACGTTTTACATGAAATTTAAATGCATGGAATTGACCCATATGTAATGACGAGCTACAGTGGAAGTGTCCTTTCGATATCGCATTAAACGAATCCCAAGATTTATTAAAATGTGGTTGCAAATAGATATTATGGCTGAATTAAGGCATTTTAAAATTAACTGAATTTGTTTGTATGAACATGAATCAGTCTGGTCAATTTTAAATACCCATATATTACAGACAAATGAATTTTTATAGATTTTGCATTATACACTAACCCACATCAAATTGAATTTACTTACAGTTTTGATATTTTGTTGCTCCGTGAGCTCCATGTATTTATATCAATAGGAAATGTTATAAATGGCGGTCCCAAAAAACGTTGTCCTGGTCTGATATTAAAAATATTTCAGCTGTTGTATGTCTACAAAATAATTATTGTGTATATAGTTATTAAACATTCTGAAAAGAAGAAGATATAAGTGGACACAGATAAGTGTTTGTATTTTAAATGTTCTTCATTAAGCTTTTATTTAACATATACAAATACTCTGAAATCAACACGTTTGTGGTTATCATTAAATTCACATACTAGAATATAATAATTGTGTAATATGGTATTACATATTAAAGCAGAAGTCCAGAAATATGTTAATAAAATAAAACTTTGCAGAAATCGTCTTTATGGACATCTTAACGATCAAAATACAAAAACCGCATTGAAATCGGTAAAATAATAACGTTTTAGTAACATTTTATCTGCATACAATTGCTGGTGATGCCTCTGGAGTAAATCATCATGTACATCGGTGGTCAGTGTATATTCCGTTCGTACCAAGCGTTTTCGGACATAGACATCATAAAAAGCTTTTCGTAAATAAGAAACAGTTTTCAGTCGAATAACCGTCATTACCGTTTATTAGAATTAATGTCAATTTAAAATGTATTGAATTATATTCTATGGACTCTGGCTTTAAAAAAGTTTTAATACCAAAATACGATATAAACCCTCGTCATATTGTTTTCGTCATATTTTAAATTCATTAATACAATGTAAGTGCAAATGGGGGTGAATTTGTTTTGTTGGAAACGTTCTAGGGGCGAAAGGTCAGGTGAACGAAACGTATTAGGGGCAAAACGTCAACAAAAATAGTGGTTGAATATCCTACGTTAATCGGATACCGTTCGACTGAATAGCAAAAATGCTCCTTTGTTCGGAAAGAATCTCAAAATTACGTTTGGAAAGACTGGTGCGCAAATAAACATAATAATTTGAAGATATTTATATAAAAACATGCACATGGATATCTGTTTTTATTTTAAACAAGTATTTTTAATTTTAAATGATTATTATATAGCCTGTACATCATTGCAAGTCCATTTGGTTGATAGAAAGCCCTTTCCGCTCTTCAGTTTTGTTGTTGTTGTTGTCCAAATCAAGTATACCACAATGGCGGATATTTTGATAGGAAAGGTTGAAGAAATAAAGAATTTGACGTAACAACTGACATAAAGGTAATAAATGTCATTTATATCAGTTTCTTAAAAATAACACGTTGAAAATTAACAAAACACATTCCGTTCCATCAATGCTAATTATGTGTCAATGTCGAAAACTTGAAATGACTGTGTGCCATTTTCCGTCACATGTTGATGATGTGCCACTTGTGTGATGAATACCGGTATGTATCCCAATTCATTTTGGCGACTATCATATTTGGCAGCTTTTTGAGACGACAGTAGTTTTCTGCAAAACCTTACGACCAGAGATCCATTTACAGTGACTGGGAAACCCATGTGAAATGCAAACACGTCCTCTATCAAATAGTGTAAGCCAAAATACCACCAATTCCTTGTTATAACTAAAATATTCCTTTAAACGAAACCCGGAAATTGGTAAGTTTCGGATCACGTGACATTAATAATGAGGGTTTACTCAAATGTTTTTGAACTGTCCAACAGCTGACATTGTTATATTTTTCGATTCAAAGGGATAATAAAAAACATAGTATGATACTGTAAACGATAACTTATATGTGTATGTGGTGATTTTTGTCAACTTGTATACAAGTTTGATAATTAAATGTGCTTATATTGATCAGATTCATGCATGGCACACCTTGTGTTTTGCTGTACAATAAATGGTTGCTGAATTTTATATTTGGTAACATCTAAATGCAATTAGTTAAAAATTACATAAATAGGAAAACCAAACCAACAGGGTCCACCTTTAAACAAAGCAAACAACAACAACAACATTTATTAGCATATAAGCATATACATTGCTTTTAGCCAAATGTATTAAAACATAGTGGACGCAATATGTAAACGACACATTAAATACAATTAGTTAATAGCAGGAGCTGAAAGTGTTATATAAATTTAAACAAAGCAAACACAATGAATGAGTTACAACAAAGGGTACAAAAGAAAGTCTCTCAGAGCAATCCTAAAACACTTAACAGAGGCCACTGTCAGAAACAAAACTTTAAAACTGTATGGTTTATCCGATGGTTATTTCCAAGAGAGATGTTGACCTAGATATTTGAAATGGGTTATTTTTCTTTTAAAATATATTCACTCTTTTGAGGTAAGAACCAGTTCCAGGCCAATCAAAATTTACTGATTCTACTTTGCCAAACACTAAAGCGTTGGAAAAAAAAAATTGTTATTAAGGGGAGGGGTCCGTTACCCGTAAGATGGAGGTTTTCAAATTGGTGAAATCTTACTAACTGAGAGAAAATAATGAAGACAATTTATTAAAAATATACTTAAAATAGTGATGTACATGTTAGAGCATATTGATGGTGACTTTCTGTCTCACATAACATTGTAAAAAAAAAAGGATTATAACGAAACCATGTCAGTCGACATTGCATGATAACAAATGGAGTGGAAATCAACCCATTGACTGGGAAAGGATTTGCCCAAATGAGAAAATTTCTCATCTCCACAACCATCTATAAGCTTTTTCAAAAATATATGAGATTTCCTCTGTTTTTATGGGGTTTACAGCAATGCCATTTTGTGAAGGTCTATTACTTTTAA
>JAPFQT010000604.1:0-67000 GCA_027627225.1 Congeria kusceri | reverse complement strand
TTAGTCCACACAATCACCGAGACACTGTCTATCACTGCACGAGTACATTGCGTTACTTATGTGCAGTGTAAGTCATATCTATAGGCCACACAATCACCGAGACACTGTCTATCACTGCACGAGTACATTGCGTTACTTATGAGCAGTGTAAGTCATATCTATAGGCCACACAATCACCGAGACACTGTCTATCACTGCACGAGTACATTGCGTTACTTATGAGCAGTGTAAGTCATATCTATAGTCCACACAATCACCGAGACACTGTCTATCACTGCACGAGTACTTTGCGTTACTTATGAGCAGTGTAAGTCATATCTATAGCCCACACAATCACCGAGACACTGTCTATCACTGCACGAGTACATTGCGTTACTTATGAGCAGTGTAAGTCATATCTATAGTCCACACAATCACCGAGACACTGTCTATCACTGCACGAGTACATTGCGTTACTTATGAGCAGTGTAAGTCATATCTATAGCCCACACAATCACCGAGACACTGTCTATCACTGCACGAGTACATTGCGTTACTTATGAGCAGTGTAAGTCATATCTATAGTCCACACAATCACCGAGACACTGTCTATCACTGCACGAGTACATTGCGTTACTTATGAGGAGTGTAAGTCATATCTATAGTCCACACAATCACCGAGACACTGTCTATCACTGCACGAGTACATTGCGTTACTTATGAGCAGTGTAAGTCATATCTATAGCCCACACAATCACCGAGACACTGTCTATCACTGCACGAGTACATTGCGTTACTTATGAGCAGTGTAAGTCATATCTATAGCCCACACAATCACCGAGACACTGTCTATCACTGCACGAGTATGCAATACTTTCAAAATCGTAAACTTAAGGCATGTATCATAATTAAAACGGACTCCATCGTACAGAATCCATTGTATTTAAAGTATTACACAAACAAAATGTAAATACTTAAAATGGTTCTATAAAGCATAGATCAAGCATAAACTAGTACATATGGCTTAGAACGCACTGTAGACACCAAAATGACGCAATTAAACAAGTAAATTTAATTCCGACAGTCAGCAAGCGAACACAATCAGAAGTAGACTAAAAATAATGCTTGAAGTGTGGCCAACCCAATAGTATGATATCAAAAAGTAACGCAAATAATTTTATTATAATGTACGAGCCTCATATCAATGTATACAAAACTCGCAATAAGTGGTCATAAAGAAAATAATGGTAGCTAATGATAGAAACTCAATGGTGGAAATGACTGAAATCGAGCAACGAACTTAATAAAGTAATTATCAAAACATCAATGAAAACATAGGCACCATGCAGTGTACTTCATTTTTATACCAGCTGTTACACACTGTAAGTGTTTAATTAATAATTATAAAGAATTGTTTGGTTTAATAATGTAGCATACATCTAATATTTTCATTAACACTTGAATTATGTTACCAAATTCCAAGTAGAGCTACATGTAGCATATAGTATGTATGAATTTTGTCAAATTTGTTAATAGTACATCAGACTGTTTGCATTGACTGCGTAACTGGTATTGGTTACTTGTTTGTATAGTTAGTTTCGTGAGCAGTATCTTGATTGACTGCGTAACTGGTATTGGTTACTTGTTTGTATAGTTAGTTTCGTGAGCAGTATCTTGATTGACTGCGTAACTGGTATTGGTTACTTGTTTGTATAGTTAGTTTCGTGAGCAGTCTCTTGATTGACTGCGTAACTGGTATTGGTTACTTGTTTGTATAGTTAGTTTCGTGAGCAGTCTCTTGATTGACTGCGTAACTGGTATTGGTTACTTGTTTGTATAGTTAGTTTCGTGAGCAGTCTCTTGATTGACTGCGTAACTGGCATTGGTTACTTGTTTGTATAGTTAGTTTCGTGAGCAGTCTCTTGATTGACTGCGTAACTGGTATTGGTTACTTGTTTGTATAGTTAGTTTCGTGAGCAGTCTCTTGATTGACTGCGTAACTGGTATTGGTTACTTGTTTGTATAGTTAGTTTCGCGAGCAGTCTCTTGATTGACTGCGTAACTGGTATTGGTTACTTGTTTGTATAGTTAGTTTCGTGAGCAGTCTCTTGATTGACTGCGTAACTGGTATTGGTTACTTGTTTGTATAGTTAGTTTCGTGAGCAGTCTCTTGATTGACTGCGTAACTGGTATTGGTTACTTGTTTGTATAGTTAGTTTCGTGAGCAGTCTCTTGATTGACTGCCTAACTGGTATTGGTTACTTGTTTGTATAGTTAGTTTCGTGAGCAGTCTCTTGATTGACTGCGTAACTGGTATTGGTTACTTGTTTGTATAGTTAGTTTCGTGAGCAGTCTCTTGATTGACTGCGTAACTGGTATTGGTTACTTGTTTGTATAGTTAGTTTCGTGAGCAGTATCTTGATTGACTGCGTAACTGGTATTGGTTACTTGTTTGTATAGTTAGTTTCGTGAGCAGTATCTTGATTGACTGCGTAACTGGTATTGGTTACTTGTTTGTATAGTTAGTTTCGTGAGCAGTATCTTGCTAATTTGCTCTGTGTGTTATGTGCATTGTTAGGTAACATTGTTTTTGCATAGTTATTGACTTGCGTCATGTATCACGAACACATTGTAAACATTCATGCACCTATCAAATTTTCCCCCAGGGGACTTTAGACTGAAAGTGCTTCCAGACAGGCGGGAATTTGACACGCCGAATGATTCTGCTGCCCAAGAAATAGACTTTGGTTGGATTTTAGATCCTGGTAATATTGGGCACTCCCCTTGTCCATTGGATACGCCAAGCATCGCCCAATGTGGGGATTTATTCAATAATGCTTAGCTCTAAGGTTGGGGAATTAAACCCCAAAATATAAAATAAGTCGGATTTCCCTGGGTCAGCCCACTGCTCCCTCCCTGGGGGAAGTATTTTATATAGGTGCATAATGATTTACACATGTATATGGTTACAACAGGGCTTGAATAGACTTAATCTGTGTTTGTATGTTTTAATGTTTATGTTCCTGTATTTATGTAGGGTTGTTGCACCAAACCCTACATTTTGTTGTCTTCTGTTAATTCTGTATACATAACATGTGTATAATAACGCTGTATTCTAGAGGGAATATTACGGATGGTGTGGATTGATTACATGATGTGATTGCGATGTTTGTGTAATGTAGGGTCAGGCACAGGTTTCATAAGTCATAGCTGTTTTAGCTGAGTTTTTTTTCACATTTATGCATTAGTATGTGTGTATTTGGTCACACGCTGCACAAATGTTCATCTCAACTCATGTTTTAACTGAGTATGTAATAGTATAACAGTATAATGTGTTATAAGGTATAATTGATGATATTTGTAAAGAAAGCAAGAAGTGTTAAGAGTAAGGAATGCAAGGTATTTTTTATGAGATTTGGTTATGACCAGAATTAGGATACAGTTCAACAGTTTTAATATGCTTTATCATCCATTTTAACATGACTTGCGCTACCAATAAACAACACCAAAAAATAGTTTCAAAACTATAAAATATAGTTGCCATTGATACTGCGGACAATGACTGTGACCTTTAATGCTGAGAACATTGGCAATGTTTAGTAACTCTCGACCAATATTTTCCATGCCGTAAATCTTGGCATAAAATTCAATGACATATAAACTGGATATTACAGAGCAAAAGTATGAGCTAACGCTTGGTTGCCTGTATTTATATTTAACATTAAGTTTCTATCAATAAGTTGTTTAATTTAAGGGACCATGTCCACTAAGCTTCTTTATAGTGAAAAATAATAAAATTCCTCAAGTCTGGGACTGGTTCATTTAAAGATTATTTTGTCCTAAATGTTTTGAATCTGGTAACAGTTGATTTGTATTTTACCGTTATATCATGCAATTCTATAATACTGCTTTTCACATGGGTATTTTATTTGATGTCTTCCCTTAAATGTGACCTAAGATTACGTCTGGATGTAATCTTGTGCTGCAGAGAAGAGGTACTTGTGCAGATAATTCTTTTAGTTGCGTTTTTATACAACGTAAATAATTATGAGAGAATATTATTTATTTCAGTCGATTATCTGAGTCTCCTTAATAGAGCCATTATATTAACAATTTGATACTTATTATTTGCAGTCAATGTAAGCACATATTTTCCATTTAAATGATAAGTTGTTTTTGTTATTTATTATATTATTTGTAAAATATGGCACACGCTTTCCAAACAAAAATGTGCTTACTAATTCAGATTATTGGATTAGTGTCCATATTTATTCAATTTATGACACTCGGTGTATAACGAACCTTTAGCCAAAAGAAAAACTGTTTGGCTTGTTAAATTTGAATTTGGTCTTGAAGAACTGAGTGTGTTTGTGAACGTGTTTTTGTTTATCTATGGCATTACTGTTTATGTCTGTAAATGAGTTGCTTGGATATTGTTTTATTTCCTCAGTTTATATTGATCTTCCTCTTTGTATGTATTCTTTGTCTAAACTATTTTATAAATGACTAACAATAAAGATTTTAACAAAAAGTACAAGTGATCAATTCTTCATAAATCACGTAAGAATATAAATTTACCAAAGATATACTTAAGTATACTTTCAATGCGATTATGCTACTCTTTTAACACTTGGTATTGAAAGATATCTTGTATTAGGTATTTTTATCACTTGTGACCGACTTGAGGTATGACCACCTTGACTTGTGACCATCTCAATTTGAGACCAACTTTATTTGTGACCAAACTGACTTGTGACAAACTTGAATAGTAATCAAACTGACTGGTGACCAACTTGACTTGTCACCAAACTGACTTGTGACCATTTCTAATTGTCACCAACTTGACCAAGTCGACTCGCGAATAAACTGACTACTGACCAACTTGACTTGTGAGCAAACTGAGCATCTTGACTTGTGACCAACTAGACTTGTGACCAAACTGTCTAGTATACACCTTGACTTGTGACCAAACTGACCTGTAACCATCTTGACTCATCTGATTTGTGACCATCTCATCTTGTGATCAACTTGACTGTTGAGTAACATGACTTGTGACCATTTCGACTCTAGACCAACATGACTTGTAATCAAACTGAATTGTGACTATCTAGACAAGTACACCAATTTGACTTGTGACCAAACTTACTTGTGGCACTCTCGACTTTTGACAATCTCGACTTTTGTCAAAACGAGCTAAAGTCAAAACGGTCACATGTGAAAACGGCCCCAAAACAAAACGGTTGCAAGTAAAAACGGTCACAAGTCAAACGACTGCAAATCAAAATGATTCCATACAAAACGGCCCCAAAACATAAATAACAATCACAAGTCAAAATGCTCTCAAGTCAGAACGGTGATATTTCAAAACGGTCCCAAATCAAATTCACAAGTCACAACGGTCACGTCATATCGGTCCCAAAACAAAACGGTCACATGTCCAAACATTCACAAGTCAAAAATGTCATGATAGAAAACGGTCACAAGTCAAATCAGTCCTAATACAAAACCATCGCAAGTCGAAACGGTTACAGTTGAAAATAGAAGTAAACACTGTCACAAGTCAAAAAGAGTGAGGTGTAACCATTTTGAATTCCCAAGATTTCTGATCGGATGTGCCGCCATTTTAAAATCCGTGATGCGTCATTTTTAAATAAAAAAATGGCGGCATTTCCATCGGCCATTTTGAAATTCAGAGCTTCTAGAACTGTTGTTTAAACATAATCGGGCCATACCAATTTGATTCTATGTTTAACGTCCTCGGGCTGGTAGGTTTTCGAATGCCTGAACGAAAAAGTGCAACTAGTCAATTTACACAGAATACTGTGTTAAAGTAGGTTCCCACTATAAAGATGAAATATAACAGTTTTGCAAGTAAACATTTGCTTTAGCTTGTACCACTGACATCAATAAGCTGTGAAAGAAAAATGTTTTTTTTCGACTCGTTTGTTTTTTCCTGCCGGGTAGGTAGGTTTTGAAAAGTCATGGGGACGCTTAACATTGAATCAAATTTGTACGGCCTCGCTTTGAATAATGCGCCAGAAAGTGGGATAATATATACAATTATGGGAAAACAAACAACAATAATAATTTTAATAGTAATAGCAACAGCAACACTCAATCAATGCAACAACAGAAAATGTCAATATCAAAACACCAATCAAGAACAATTATGATAATATCATCAACTGTATGCTGACTACTTGTTCAGTTCGCCTGACTGTGCCAATTTCGCATATTTTGGAACATCAAAATAAAACAAAAGCTGTCGGAGAACGACTTTTCTTTAATTAATAAAAAAAAAATCTAAAACAAACAACAAACTGTTTGGATAGTATGACCAGTTAAACAAAGAAAAATCCCGCCCCCCCTTTTACAAAAGGTATTTACGAATATTAATTATAACGAGTACTCTGACAGGTATTAAATACAAATCTGCCTGTACGCACCACCAAATCATGTAAGAATGCCAAATCTCACGGCTGCACGGAAGCCTGGTACTCATACCTCCTTTATATCACGCAAACTATTTCAGTAAGCCTGGAAAAATTACAATGTCTCAAAATCTATTAAAATGCATTCATTCCATACATATGACTAAATTTTTAATTCCAGTTCTATTATATCGTTCGGCTTTGAACAAACGGTATAACCTCTACAAAAGTGCAAATTACAGAACTATTATACAATCAACATAAGCAATTATTAAAATGATAAGCCATATATCTAAAGAGTGGTTGTGGTGAGCTGCGTTGATGATTGCGGCAATGGTCACTGCCGATTTGTCATTACTGCAGGTACAGATCGGCATTTCCATCGCTCCGTCATTGCATTTAAGAGGGTCAGTGGAGTTTTTCGTGCATCCCTCTTTGCAACTCCATCTTAGAACACTGTCATGTTGCAAATAATCTAGTCTGATCGTGCCCATTTTCAAAGCCCATTGCTGATGAACTCTGCTGGACTGATGACACAGGACAGATCCCTTTACCTATAGAACAGCTGATAGTCAATTGATCTACACTGTCTTTGCACAGGGCTAGGTTATAATAATGTTTAGGTTATATTTCAGACTGTTTACAAATCTGTATAATACATATAACTCACATTTAACACCTGCGGCAAAATTCACGAACCCAAAAGAGGTGTCGTGGGAAAACCGGGCTTAATGCAAGTGCGTAAAGTGTCGACCGGATCAGCCTGTTCAGTCCACAAAGGCTTATCCAGGACAACACTTTCCGCCTACAGTGGATTTATGTTTAGAAGAGACTTCCTTTAAGCAGAAAATATCATTAAAAGCGGAAAGTGTCGTCCTGGATTAGCTGGTGCAGACTTCCCACGACATGTCTCGAATATGTAATACTTCTAAATAAGCTAACAGCTTTTAACGGAAGATTACAAACTGTTTTTGAGTAAAATATGAACAGTTATACCTATAAGACAAACGTAATAACCAATTCATCTATCGTTTAGAACAAATACTACTGAATGAAAAAATTATTATGCATTTAATTTATTAGTGACTACATAAAAATTAATCAAGCAAGGGCTTCAAAAACATCCTTCCTATTTTTGTACCTGTAAAATGGACATGACATGAATTAACCTACAATATGGTATCTAAATAATATTTCTGACTAGATTTTTTGCTTGTCACTGTTCATAATCTACAATGTATACACATAGTTTCTTTCCTTATACATTGGTAAATAGGCCCATTCCAACACGCAGTTATTAGACTACTGCTGCCTATTTATTAAACACATTCAGATAAAAAAATACAATTAAGTAAATGTTGGTCTAGGCGAATTTTAATAAGATCATTTAATAAAAGAACAAAAAAATCAAGTTGTTCATAACCTTCTTATAGAAAAGATGCAGGATATTATTCAGCTGATTGAATGCTTATTTTTCATTTTAAAAAATGCGAAATTGTGATGGAGATAACACCTTTTTTTTTTTTTTATTATACGGCTTAAGTACATTGCTGTGAAAACAATCACTGATACATCAATCCCTGCCTATTGATGAACCTAAATATATCAAAATAAAACTCGCTCAAGAAAACTATAATAAGAATTATTTTACCCCATAAAAGTAGATTTTCGATTTTGACCCTGTTACCTGGGTAGAACCTGTATCTGTGCATATTTTAAGAAAGATCATTTGACAGCTCTCCAAACAGAAATTGAACAATTCCGATCGCAAGGCAGACTCCTCATCAATTACACTACTGCACTTCGTAATCGGTTTTCAAGCTCAGTCAAGCTAAAAACATGTCTCGGATCTATTAAAACCATGTAAATAATCATAAACAAACACAATATACATAATACGTCATTTAAAAGCAGTATAAACACAATATATAGTCTATATATTTCATACAACAGTTATATGTTAAATGAAACACACTAAGAATAACCTTACAGAAGAATAACATTATTGACCTAATATGACACATCTAAGATTTAGAATTCAAAGTGAAAATACCATTGCAAATGTTAAGAGAGCAAGATTAAATCAGTCGCTTAAAACATGCTATGAAACATTCCATATTATTACACCTCACGTGACTACTCTGTGTATTTTGTCCATAGACAAAAAGTTATATCCCAGGGTAATATTTTGTCATATCACCCTCGCGCGGAGCTAAAAATAGAACAGCGATTTTTTTTTTTTCAAAACAAAACAAAATTGAACGACTATGCAACTTTTACCTCCACAGTGCTGACGTCGATCCGCTGCATTTTACAATTAATATCCAGCTAAAAGCATTTATAATTCCTTTTTTGTATCCACAAAGTTTTTCATAACATTTTTTATTTCAATTTTTCATGTGAACCGTGCTAACCAGAAATGCGTTGTGTTTTCGAAATCACCATGACTGGTCAGAACGTATTTTTCAATTCGTATTTTCTTTCCAAACCTGTATCCAATTATCAATATTGGCGTCCAAAATAATTTTATACATCACCGATGCATGGTTTCTTTAGTTCTGTGTTTAAACATGACACAACACACCCTATGTTATAATATCAGTCCATTGACAACTGGTTTGTGTGGTCACTGCACAATTTGTTTACAGATTATGCCACACATTTATCTGTCATGTGATCTGAATATCCATTTAACACTTTCCATCAACTATATATTATTACTTTTTGAATCACACGATAACGTTCACCTGTATTTCTCCATGTTTATAACTGATTTAATCTAACGCGCTGTAGAAACTTTGTATCGATCACACCATCTTTAAAATCGACACGTCTAAATATAGCAGTACACACTCAATGTTCATGCCGGTAAAAGGTTAAGGTCATGTCTGAGAAGCATTGGAACGTATGGAAGGCTGAATCTGCAATGTTTTAACTAGATAACTATTGTATTGTGAAACGGTTATGTCAAGCCTCGGCTTGCGTAGCATTTATTAATAGAGTCTACATTAAAGTTATGTTGAAACAAAATCACGAGGCTTATTATTTTTCAAAGTGTTATACGGATTGTTCGGTGTAATAAAATAAATAACACATGGCTGAGAGGGTGATATAAATAATATCAACCCTTGAAATGTCATATCAACCTCGGTTACCGCCTCGGTTGATATAACATTTCTCGGGTTGATATTATATAAATATCATAGGCAGTTGAGGGGTATAGTAAATATTGCACCCCGAGGAGAGTAATGTCAACCGAGGCCGTAGGCCGAGGTTGACATTACTCTTCGAGGGGGGCAATATTTACTATACCCCTCAACTGCCTATGATATTTATTTTATTATACCGAACAAATTCAGTGTTTTTCAAAGAACAAGCCATTCATAGTCAACAAACAGTTTATTTAGTCTGGTTAAGACTGGAAAATACCGGAAAATACACAAGCGCGTATAGATAACGATTATCAATACGTTTGAATAAGCGTCTACTGATAGACAGTGGGAGCAGTATTTTCGGAAAACCAGTGTTACTATTTTTAGCTCCACGCGCGGGGTATATTAAAAATTATAACCCGATCGGGATATATTACGTTCCAACGTCATGGCATATCAAAATTATGCAGGGATGGGTATATGGAAAATTAACATGGGAAAGTCACGTGAGGTATAATAATAGTTTATATCACCCTCTCAGCCATGTGTTATTTATATAATAGCCACCATGAATACCATGCAATGTAAATATTACATGTTGAAGCAACAGAAATGAAACACAGCACTTATTAATCATTAACAGCCGCACAAACAATTTCACTGAATGTCAATGAAACATAATGCAGCAAATTGGGTACTGATCAATGTTCATTGGAAGCAATGTTCATCTGTTGTGGTTTATTGCTATACATATAAGATCCATCTCTTATCTGCTCCAAAAAGATGCAATCTCTTCCGGAGGCTTCATACATAAATACAATTAGTGAATCACATACAAACTGTATGTATCTTTAATACTTGCTAGTATTAATGTATGGCACAAACTCTTTATAATTATATGTCTAGATCAAAATCACATATACATGTCATTCAAGAATTTCAAGTATATCAGACAGATGACAAGTAGTGCATGTGTTTCTCAAGTCAAACAATGCAGCCACTTACGAAGTGGCATTACAAACAACAGAAACAACTAGAATTGTCACATGAGTGACGGATATACCCCCACAATATGGCCTTGTCACAAAACTTTGGCATCCATTAGAAAGAAATTGACAGAGAGAGAATGTTTATTTTGTGAATGGTCAACAGTGTATTTGGACACATTTAATTTTAATAGAAGCCATAACTCTGTCAACATTTAGTGGTTTGTAACCAAAGTTGAACTTGATCTGTATTTTATGATGTTACACCTATGTACCAAAAATAATTTAAATATGTGAAGCCTTTCATGAGTTATTGTCTATGTTTTGGGGAATTTAAGTCAAAAAGGGGCAATAACTGTGTTAAAATTGAGAGGTTTGTAATCAAAGTCGAACTTGTTATGGGATCAAAACCTACTTGTAAACCGTTACACTGTGGTAGCTTCAATGGGATGAATTCAAGTTAGGTAGATAACTTTATACTATTTGACCTTCTGTATTACATGAAATATAAGACAGATGTACCAAGTACAAGAATTGGACCAGAAAATAAAAATGCACCGAATGAATGCCAGGAGTCTCGGACATGGATGTATAAAGAGTTTGGCTGTTTTTGTCATTGCAAAGTAACGTACAATAAATATACTGTCAAAACAGAAAACCTTGCGACGAATAATTATTGGCTACGTGACCGTGTTTTGAAGTGGAGTTGCATTGAGGGATGCACGAAAAACTCCACTGGCGCTCTTAAGTGCAACGATGGAATTTTAAGTCGAAAAGAAGCCGTAACTCTTGACAAAATTTAGTGGTTTGTAACCAACATCGAACGTGACCTGTATTTTAGGGGATTTTAAGTCGAAAAGGGGCCATAACTGGGTCAAAATTTAGTGGTTTGTAACCAACATCGAACTGGACCAGTATTCTATGATGTTACACATAAGTAGAAAAAATTATTTGAATATGTCATGCCTTCCTTAAGTTATCATCCAGAAACCAAAAACCAACAGACCGACGGACCGACAAGCTCACTCCTATAAAAACTAACTCGAACTGCAGACTTGATGTAAGGATACTTAAAAAAAAGTATTAGAATGTAATTATGTACTGACTGAGTATATACATATTATTGAAGTACAAATAAGGTGTAAAATTTTGATAAAATTGTTTGTTAGGCTGGTATTCCATGTATCTGATTGCGATTGCGTTGGGCGACTGGCGTTATCGCATCCGTTAGCGCTGACGCAAGCACTATTCCATGTACACGATTTCTGCTTGCGATTGTTCATTTGCAAAGAGACACTTTTATGAGAACAATGTCTGTCAATGACGAATTGAATATTTTTTTGTTTTTGATGGCTGGAGGAATTAAAAGGCTACAACGAAAGCGCAGACACAGGTGGTGGGTGAGAAGAATAATTCGCAACCGACCAGCTTATGGAACGTATTATCATTAGGTGCGCGTGCTGGAATTAAGCACTGAGGATTTCAGACCTATTTCAGGCTGAATAAAAGGCAGTTTAATGACGTCCTACTACAAGTCGAAGAAGAGATAAGTAAGAAATATACTTCTAGGGAACCCATCAACGACAAACAACGACTTGCGATATGCTTGAGGTACTGAATTGTATTAAACGCACTTGCTAAAACATAAGATAACGACGTATTTTATTTATTTCTTTTATTGTACACTTAACATACTAGTTATTAAATAACATGCTTTTAGAGTGTTTTCTCCTAAATTACGGTACATATAAATGAACAAATGACAAACACAAAAACAGAATTACCAAACTAAAAGAAAATTAAATGTCAAACAAATGTTCAATGTTTGCTATGTATTTTATAAATCTGCTGTTTATTGTACAAATATGACATTTAAAGATCATGCTTTAAGAGTGTTATCTCTTAAAAAACGTATAAGAATGAACACTTCGCGCACATAATAATAAAATCACCAAATTAAAACGAAAATCAAACTTAATATGATTGCAATGTACTTTAACAATTGTTCATTTATTGTTCACTTTAGATATACAGATCAAGACAGAGTGTTTACTCGTACATTAAGTATAAAAGTGGACATTCTCAATAACAAAAGTCACAAAAAAAGAAAAACTATCGTATTAAAAGCTCATGTAATGTCGACATTGCCTGGCTCAAAATGTCGAGTCCCGAGTGTTGCTACTCCACACCCATGTATGCTGGCATTATGCATGTATACCCTTGTAGACCGGCATGTGCGGGTGTTGTTGGTGTATGTGTGCGGGTATGTGGCGCCTGCATCATAGGCTCAGCGTATGGGGATCTAGCTGAGTTGCTAGTCGAGTCCATTAGGTTCATTGGAATCGAAGCGTCATCCATGAGATCAGCAGTATACATCAGCATAGATATTTGCATTTGTAGCCAGCTTTGTTTTGTCTTAGACATTTGTTTTGCTCGGGTCGAGCAACTTTAAAAAAATGCATCCATTGGGTGTCTAGTAACATCTCGACCGCTTTTCATTTCCAGCCTCTCTGACTGTGCTTTACCCAATTTCAAAAACGATGACTCGAATGCCGACATTTGATCTGTTGTCCTGCGCTTAGGTGGTTGAGACATTGTTGTAATGTATCTGGATGTTGAATGGACGTTATGTCGAGATGTTGTCGCGCTGGCGCTTACAGGGCTAATGGACGAGCGTCGATCTGTTTCAATTTCGTCATCACTTAGGTCTGTGAAATACATAAAAATATGCAGCATTATAGCATACTATTGTGTTATAAATGTTTGTATATATTATTGTTCCATGATAATAACGCAAAAGAAAAGCTGGTATAATCGTTCTAAGAACTTATCTATGCAGAGGAAGATGAAACGGCGTGTTAAACCCAATAATCGCTTTCCTTATTAAATGTATCTGTTGCACTTCTCGCGCAAATTAATAGTCTTTTAGAGGCTTGTCGTAGGAAATCCGGGCTTAATGCATGTCCGTTAAGTGTCGTGTCAGATAAAGTGTCGTCGGCTGATCCGGGACGACACTTTACGCAGATGCCTTAAGCTCGGTTTTCCCACGACATGCCTCTAACATATTAATACTTTAATGTTTACGTATTTGTATTGCAAACGTATTGGCAACAATAATGAAGTAAATGGTTGTGTTCTATTTTAGGTGAACTTTTTTGTTACCATGACAACCAGTATTTGATTACATTTGCGAATATATACATTGCCTATTTTAAGTCCATTAGACGGTATCTATATTAATCAGCCATTAATAATCATCAGATTTCGGATCAAATATTGACTTCAAGCGTACCTGGGAATATTATCAGTCAATCAAATTAGATTTGACAAAAGTCAGCCATTCATTAAAATTACCTGATGATATGTTCAATGCTTTAATGATCGCATTAATGTGGATGAAACTGGTATCACTAATGAATCTGTATTGATAGATGCCACGACTGCGTTATAAAAGGCCTATATGAAGTATAGAAGCATACCGAATCGAACTTGTGATTTTAAAAGGACTAATTCACATATTTTTTTGTTTTAAATATATGCCTTAATATGTCTTACATTCAAAACTAAAGCGTCTGCCCGAAAAACAAAACGATTATTCTCTCATAAGGAAAGGATAAACAAAATATCGACTCAGCCAGGTCTCGAGCCCACGAGTTCAGGATCAAAAGTCTGACAGCAACAAAGGAGCTTGTATAATTAGTATGACAGACCTTTTGCCGGAGCTTGTATAATTAGTATGATAGACCTTTTGCCGGAGCTTGTATAATTAGTATGACAGACCTTTTGCCGGAGCTTGTATAATTAGTATGACAGACCTTTTGCCGACGCTTGTATAATTAGTATGACAAACCTTTTGCCGGGTTGTAAATTATATAAGAATCGTAGTTGTTTTTTTTTTCAAAATGAACGGACTGACTTGCGGACAAAAGGTCAGACAGAAGGACAGTCATGCGGACGGACGGACAGTCAGACGGACGGACGGACAGACATACATGTACAGACAGACAGACATTCATACGGACGGACACACAGGCGGACAGACAGGGAGGCGGGCAGGTAGACAGTCACACAGAAAAAAACAGACTGGCAAACCGATATTATAAAACATATACTAACTAGATTGTTTGCAACTTGTATTACTTACTTTGTACTACAAGAAATGTAACCAGTCACGTTTCCGTTAAAATAGAACTTTGCAGAAATCGTTTCTTATAGACTTCTTACCAATCAAAATATACCCCAAAAAACGCATTAAAATCGTTTAATAATAACGTTTTGGTAACTTTTTATCGTAAAGTTTCCGTATGCGATAGCTGGTTGTGTCTCTGGAGTATAATCGGCATGTACATTAGTGTATATTCTGTTCGTACCAAGCGTTTTCGAACATTGACCTTATTAAATACATTTCTTTAATAAGAAACAGTTTTAACGGCATTAACGTTCATTAGAACTAATGCCAATTTCAGATGCATTGACTTATATTCTATAGACTGCTCTTTAAAAAAAAACGGTTCATACGACAATAAATCCCTGGTTCTCACTCATACACCTCGTGTCGCCACGTAAAGTACCGGATGTGTTCGGAAACGTTTGCGACAGCTATAATTTCCAATTACATGTGTTTCAATAAGGAAAGCAAGAGCCATAGTCTATTTCCAGACTCGTGCGAAGTTGCCATGGCGATTTTATTGCTGGTGTCATCTCTGGTTGCAATGGAGTCGAGAATGTTCGTCGTTAAACATGTGAATCGAGGTACGTTAGCTGCGTCAAGGCACAGACAAATAACTATTAGACGAGCATAGATCTCTCCGCCTTTCTGTTTGTCCATGGTTGTTTGTCAAAGGATTTGAAGTAAATCGATTAGATTATGCAACCATGTGCTTTTATTTACCACTGAAATATAAACCCATGATTGGCCAGTTGTTGATTGACAAGTATCTACTGGTCAAATGCCAACTCTTGCTCGTAGATTTTTAAAGTGATGTTGAAAGCTGCCTGTAATCTGTAACAGTCTGTCATATTAGAATATTTTCGATTCAAAAAATTCATAATAAGCAACAATTCCGGTAACATTAAATGGCACGGATATTTTGTTATGTATCCATGTGTTATATGATACGATACAATTAAATCTCCAAATGTTGTGTGTGTGCTCCGTACGGTGTTCCGTTAAGGCCTTCGCGATTTTGAATAGAAATCCACACCACGATGACACGATAGTACGATAACGATGACACGATATGGTAAGATGATAATTGTGCGGTGATACGATGACGATGGCACGATGATACGATGGTTCGATGACGACAGCACGATGGTTCGATGACGATAACACGATGGTTCGATGACGATAGCACGACGACATGATGATACAATGGTAACAGTGCGATGTAACATCGTGTCGTCGTCATCGTACCATTGCACTTTCGCCATCGTGCCATCGTGTTATCACCATCGTACCATCGCACTATCACCACCGTGCCATCGTACCATCATGTTATCACCATCGTACCATCGCACTATCACCATCGTACCATCGTGTGATCGGAGTCATACCATCGCGTCATCGTGCCATCGTGGTTTAGTTTCCTATTTAAAATCGCGATGGACCTAACGGAACACCGTAGCTCGGCCAACCACGCGGCGACTTTCGTACAGTGTGTGGTCCAGACACAAACAAAACATGATAAAGTTAATTGAAATATTAATCTCTTTAAAATAATTCCATCATCTGAGCAATAACATTTCAGTTTTTATTACGCAATAGTTCAACGTCAACCAGGACTGGTATTTATAAAGAATATCAAAAATTAAAAAATATCTGTTTGTGTGTTTGTTTTGTTGCGGTGTTTCGCCGTTTTTAACAGTATATCAGTCATATCACGGCGGTCATGTACAGTACTAAGTGCACATACCTATGCCAGTGACTGACAACTGCCCTACTTGAATCAGAGGTAGGGGGCATTACATACACAGAGGTTGACCTCACACGCCAAACCTCTGTACTTAACCGCATTATTTCGCCCCAAACGGCGAAATGTGCTTATGCGGGACACCAGGTTATGGTGTGTGCATTGTAGATTTTCGGTTGTTTTTTTTCTACTTCTAGTTGTTGGTGTCATCGTTGGGTCTTAATCTTTTTTATTTGACTGTGTTGTTAAGGTTGTATTTTACTGCGCTTGCGTCTGACGTTTGTTGCGAATTGAAGCTTAGTTTACTGTATTTGCATTCACGTTACACCATGGGTTCTTTAATCATACAACAGTAAAATTAGTTAAACTACTCAAGCTAGCATTGTTTCAGACAATATATAGACCTACCCAGGTTTTGCCATATACAACATATATTGTGGATACTGATTAATTTCTGTTCATCGAACATCACAAACACATTACAAGCTTTACCACGTGTTCGTTTGTGTACAAAAAAGGTTAACCGTGAAACACGTAATATCCAGCAATGGTTTAATACAATTGCAGATCAACATGCAAATGATTGACATTGTGGAGACGTCAATTGCAGATCAATATGTATATGGTTGACATTTGTGGAAGCGTCAATTGCAAATCAATATGAATATGGTTGACATTTGTGGAGACGTCAACTGCATATCAATATGCATATGGTTGACATTTGTGGAGATGTGTAATGCAGATCAATATGCATATGGTTGACATTTGTGGGTGCGTCTATTGCAGATCAATATGCATATGACTGACATTTGTGGAGACGTCTATTGCAGATCAATATGCATATGGTTAACATTTGTGGAAACGTCTATTGCAGATCTGTATGCATATGGTTGACATTTGTGGAGACGTCTATTGCAAATCAATATGCATATGGTGGACATTTGTGGAAGCGTCTATTGCAGATCAATATGCATATGGTTGACATTTGTAGAGACGTCTATGGCAGATCTGTATGCATATGGTTGACATTTGTGGAGACGTCTATTGCAGATCTGTATGCATATGGTGGACATTTGTGGAGACGTCTATTGCAGATCTGTATGCATATGGTTGACATTTGTAGAGACGTCTATTGCAGATCTGTATGCATATGGTTGACATTTGTAGAGACGTCTATTGCAGATCTGTATGCATATGGTTGACATTTGTAGAGACGTCTATTGCAGATCTGTATGCATATGGTGGACATTTGTGGAGACGTCTATTGCAGATCTGTATGCATATGGTGGACATTTGTGGAGACGTCTATTGCAGATCTGTATGCATATGGTGGACATTTGTAGAGACGTCTATGGCAGATCTGTATGCATATGGTTGACATTTGTGGAGACGTCTATTGCAGATCTGTATGCATATGGTTGACATTTGTGGAGACGTCTATTGCAGATCTGTATGCATATGGTGGACATTTGTGGAAGCGTCTATTGCAGATCAATATGCATATGGTTGACATTTGTAGAGACGTCTATGGCAGATCTGTATGCATATGGTTGACATTTGTAGAGACGTCTATTGCAGATCTGTATGCATATGGTTGACATTTTTCGAGACGTCTATGGCAGATCTATATGCATATGATTGACCTTTGTGGAAGCGTCTATTGAGATCAATATGCATATGGTTGTTATTTGTGGAGACGTCTCTTGCAGATCAATATGCATATGGTTGACATTTGGGGAGACGTCAATTGCAGATCAATATGCATATGGTTGACATTTGTGCAAGCGTCTATTGCAGATCAATATGCATATGGTTGAATACAATTGCAGATCAATATGCATGTGGTTGACATTTGTGGAGACGTCTATTGCAGATCAATATGCATATGGGTGAATATAATTGCAGATCAAAATGCGTCTGGTTGACATTTGTGAAAGCGTCTATTGCCGATAAATATGCATATGGTTGACATTTGGGCAAGCATTTATTGAAGATGAATATGCATATGGTTATGGTTAAATACAATTGCAGATCAATATGTATATGGTTGACATTTGTGGAGACGTCTATTGTAAAGTCCTCATATTGACTGTTGCATGCGATTGTTTTCTATCATCATTTGAATCCTTACTTATTATTACTATACCTTTTAATATGTTGGACTTAGATATTAATTTGTCATAGATTATTCCCATTTAATGTAAAAAAAAGTTTATCTGTACATGTACATATATTTAAGGCCCGCATTTCTTCGCCGAAGTTGTGCGTTCTCAATATCGGTGCTCATGATGACTGACATCCACACATTCCCGTGGTCTTTGAGTAGGACTAATCAATATAACTGACAAAACCCAGCATATTTTAAAAATAGTTCCCTATTAACGTGCCTATTTGTTTATGAATTTTGAGTAAGTACATGTATGTATTTTGTCACGTGTGCATATGTTGTCCTCAGTGACAAATCTGGGGCCATAATCCAGAAACATCTTAAGTTTATCTTAAAATATTTTCACTTATGTTCTAATTTTTGTAAGGTAATATTGTTAAAACTACACATAAATTAATGATTCCGATTACAGTTTAGTAAATAGTAGTTACTAATAAGTTGATAATTAGTGAAAATTTAGCAGAATTTCGTGTGTTCCTGGAATAAAATGCTTAAGAAAAATGACGATATGAAATGCTAAGGGAAAGATTTCACTTAAGATGTTTCTGGAATACGACCCCTGGAGTATTGGGATGAGTACATATATATCCAGATATCTATTAACGTTTAGTGTATTGTTCAAATGCAACCGTTAGTTGATGTTCACAATACGGATCTAGTAAAACAAATCGAGGGTTGAAACCAGAAGGTACAACCGTTAGTTGATGTTCACAATACGGATCTAGCAAAACAAATCGAGGGTTGAAACCAGAAGGTACTAATTGCCGTTGAAATCAATATAGCAGTAAGTGCATTCTGGTTTTGAAACCTCGAAATATAGTAAGCGATTCTCAGAGTTCATTTCCGAGGAGAGGAGACAAGTGTAATGTGCTTTTCTTTCAGGGTGGATATTGGTGATGACTGCTGTTTGGGAGATTTCGGTTAAAGGTGAATATATATATATATATATATGAGGCGTGTCGTGGGAAAACCGTGCTTAATGCATGTGCGTAAAGTGTCGTCCCGAATTAGCCTGTGCATTCCTCACAGGCTTATCCGGGACGTTACTTTCCGCATTTGTGGTATTTTCTGTTTCAAAGAGTCTCTTCTAAAAATAATTCCACTGATGGCGGAAAGTGTCGTCCCGATTTAGCCTGTGCGGACTGCACAGGCTAATCCGGGACGACACTTTACGCACATGCATTAAGTCAGGTTTTCCCACGACACGCCTCAAATTAATTGTATCATCTGAACCAACATTGACATTGACATTACAGTATGTATTTGTATTTAGCTCAGCGTTACATACTGCCGTTTTAACAGATAATATATTCCAAAGTATGACACGAATCAAATATTGCAACGCAGTTCGCGTTAATCACACTGGTTAATTAAAACGACTGACCTCCAGTTTAACGAAAGAGTTCTCGCTTACGTAACGCGCGACCTCCCGGTAAAATTACCGATATTGTAAAAATTTCGAACGTGTGTATTCAGTATGTGTATATTTCTCCGTTTTTTTGCATAAAATCTTTTCAAACGACTGCCCTTACGGAACCGCTATGTGTGTCCCCAATACGCCTAAATGATTTAAATTAGAAAATGTATACAACTGTAAAAGTTCAGCCTGATACAGTTGTACGTGTAAATGAAAACGTGATCAAAACAAGTGAAAATGGACGTAATTTGCACTCACACACACAGTTTCTAAAGGTCTGTCATGACAAATTACTGAGTTTAGCGTTGTTATGAAATATACTGACAAAATATGCCTATTAATGTCGTATACGAACTTAAATTAGTAAGTTTCGAAATACAACGAGCGTGACTCTCGTTGATTGTATAACGCATGGACTCCAGAACAAGAATACAGTGATAGCTAACTAACAAAACAAATCGCAAAAAGGTCAAAAAACTGACCATATAGATTGTTTTTCATCAAGATTGACTATTCTATATTTTAATAGTTGACTTTTACCTACTTATAAGGCAAAAAAATAGCTCGTGTGACCGAATTTCTAACAATTTGTAATAAATCTACATTTTGTCATAAATTACCAAGGAGAGTCATAACAACATTTTCTTAAGACTGTATCGTTATTAAGCTAAATAGTATTGATGACGAATAAATACATGATACTCATGTTTATACTTGTTAGTTTTTTAATGTTTCTATTGTGTGCACGGATTTAAGGCTATTACAGAAATAGAAAATTGAAAATAAGATCACGTGGCACATCATGCCTTATAGGCATGAATCATCCTCCAAACGCAGGAAGTCATGAATGCAATAAACTGGCCATCTCAGGCACCAGGCTTTTCTGCATGACCACAGGTTCTTATCAGAGTCTCTGTTCATCCTATGAAAATCCCGGGCTTTGATGCTGAACGGTACGGTCCACTGATAAACTATATCCTTAAAACCTGCGTTTGACGGTGGTGTGGGTTGGTCGTAATGTATCTGTGACTAAACATAATTATATGCAAATGTCAACTCATATATTCTCCTGATAATGCCGGTAACTAGCCAATGGAGAAATACATAGATGTTCAGAAAAGGCAAACTAGTCTGAGTAACACAAAATGTTTGACAGCTCAGGGTTCCTTGATTGCAGGAGCATGCGTTTGCAACAAGGCGGCAACGTTACGTGCCATAGCAACAACAACCTGCAATGCCACCTATGTACGTGCCATAGCAACAACAACCTTCAATGCCACCTATGTACGTGCCATAGCAACAACAACCTTCAATGCCACCTATGTACGTGCCGTAGCAACAACAACCTTCAATGCCACCTATGTACGTGCCGTAGCAACAACAACCTTCAATGCCACCTATGTACGTGCCGTAGCAACAACAACCTTCAATGCCACCTATGTTAACGTTGGGCCTGTGTATTGACTCGGATATCTCCTACGCCACGTTCGCATGGGATCTTCCAAAGTCATCTGGATGGACACACGGTGAAAATGTGATTACTTAAACGTCTGTAATTGGAAAATAATGTATTCTATAAGTATTAGTTAATTGACAATTTTCTGATTGTTTTTTAAGTATGGCAAATTTAAATATACATTTTATAAAAACATAGTTAAATTAACGAACGAATAAATAAATAAATAAATAAATATATCAACCGATATCGATTTAAGCTGGCCTGGCTCAATAATACTTGTGTTTTCCCTTGCTGGGTTCAAAATTCAAAAAGCTTTGTTATCGCTAGTGTATATTCGTTCAATGTTTGAATCTAAAAGAGATTTGCGAATGTTCCAAGATATTTTATACATACAGCTAATGAATGGTAGCACGTGCACGCCGATCTCACAGTTCTCAGCTATAGCAACATTCAAACCTGGTGCAGCTGGTTTCCCTACCGGTGGATCAGCTGGCGTATTCCTCGACTGCGAAGACAATGGGTTTCTCGTAAGACGGATGTTACATCTTAGATTTGTAGACACTTGTCTAAAGTTTGATAGATCGGTCTATCCCTCGACTGCGAGGACAATGGTTTTTTTAGTTAAACGGCTTGTGTAATTTTTTATTTATAGACACTTGTCTAATCGGTTTATTCCTTGACTGCAAATACAATGGTTTTCTGGGAAACTTTCAGATTTTTGGACGCATGTCTAAAGATTTGTAGATCGGTCTGTTGCTGAACTGCAAAGACGATTGGGGGGGGGGGGGGTTATAAGAAAGAGTAGTGTACAGGCTCGGCTACATGGTTTGGAGTTAGAGGAGGCAGAGCTCATTACCTTCCAACCGATTCATGCATAAATTAAATATGTTTGAAATAAATGACAGTTAACTTCTGCGATATCATAGTTTAGTTTTTTGCAGAGATTCTAGATAAGTGTGTTCCTTGGCATCAAAGACAAAGGGTTTTTGGAAAAAAACTAGTCCCATTGTCTTATACTGTAATGCAACTGTTCAGATTGGTAGATTGGTGTTTTTCCTTGGCATCAAAGACAAGGGGTTTTGGAACAGAACTGGTCCCATTGTCTTATATTGTAATGCAAATGTTCAGATTGGTATATTGGTGTTTTTCCTTGGCATCAAAGACAAGGGGTTTTGGAAAAAAAAAATAGTCCCATTGTCTTATATTGTAATGCAATTGTTCAGATTGGTAGATTGGTGTTTTTCCTTGGCATCAAAGACAAAGGGGTTTTGGAAAGGACTAGTCCCATTGTCTTATATTATAATGTAACTGTTTCGATTGGTAGATTGGTGTTTTTCCTTGGCATCAAAGACAAAGGGGTTTTGGAAATAAAAAACTAGTCCCATTGTCTTATATTGTAATGCAAATGTTCAGATTGGTAGATTGGTGTGTTTCCTTGGCATCAAAGACAAAGTGTTTTGGAAAGGACTAGTCCCATTGTCTTATATTATAATGTAACTGTTTCGATTGGTAGATTGGTGTTTTTCCTTGGCATCAAAGACAAGAGGTTTTGGAACAGAACTGGTCCCATTGTCTTATATTGTAATGCAACTGTTCAGATTGGTAGATTGGTGTTTTTCCGTGGCATCAAAAACAAAGGGGTTTTGGAAAAAAACTAGTCCCATTGTCTTATATTGTAATGCAACTGTATAGATTGGTAGATTGGTGTTTTCCCATGGCATCAAAGACAAAGGGTTTTGGGAAAAAAAACTAGTCCCGTGGTCTTATATTGTAATACAACTGTTCAGTTCGTAGATTGGTGTTTTCTTTCGCATCAAAGGCAAGGAGTTAAAAAAACAACACTAGTCCCATTGTCTTATTGCAATGCAAATGTTTAGATTGGTAGATTGGTGTTTTTCCTTCGCATCAAAGACAAGGAGTTAAAAAAACAACATTAATCCCATTGTCTAATATTGTAAAGCACATGTTCAGATTCGTAGATTGGTGTTTTTCCTGGTCATCAAAGAGATTTTGGAAAGAACTAGTCCCATTGTCTTGAACTGAAATGCATATATTTAGATTGGTAAATTAGTGTTTTCCTTTCCATCAAAGATGACAGTTTTGAAAAGAACTATTCGTATATACTTTCTTATACAAGTATTAAAAGGTAAGATTTGTGTATTCCTCGACTGAAATTAATAAAATATTGTCCAAGTTGACCAAGAAATAAAATTTACGTAGTGAAGTGGCATTATGATACTGAAATATATTTGGAATAATTTGTCTTGCTTGGATAATAGTCCATTATAAAAAAAAATCATTGAATTGCAGAGAAATTGTAACGCGAAATTTGAATAATTATTGTTTGCGTCCATTTTTTCCATGAATATATCCTATTAATTAATGAATCAATGATTGTGTATTCAATATGCACACTAAACAAAATATGTCCTGTAAACATATGTTTGATACACATATTGTATAATCGAAGTTTGTACTTGATAAAAAAAAATACATAATATTAAGCGGTATTTGAAGTCCCAAGCATTTTGACATGAAATTATTAAGTATAAACTTCAAGCTTTGTATAAGGTCAGTTCTTTTTCATTAATAATAGGCGATGATATACCAAATTCATTCAGCAAAAGAGGTATACATTTAGATACAAAAATACATTAAAATAAATTATGACCTTTTCATCCTAACATGAAACTTTCATGGCTGCAATTTTGGAAGTCCTATGACAAAAACTGAGAGTAAATAACTCCCCGATTTACCCACAATGTACGCCCTGCTATTATGCCATGATAGTCAGTGCTTATTTTAAAAAAGGGTATTTTTAAAGTACATTTTCAAAATTGTAATTATAAATCATTTTCAGATCGCTACCAAAACTTGCAGCTCCGCTCCAACAATCCTGCATGCAGCAATCAACAAGCCACTGTCCTGCGATGCAGCCGAATATTACGTTATTGTCTCCACATAAATGGTGGCACTAGCTACTAAAAACTTTTTCTTTCGTAGGTAGTATCAGAAATATCGCTCACAATACTGGTTTAAAGAAAGGAATTACGCAAAAGTTTTCTTTATTATTGTATTTTGATACATCCAACCGCATGTGAGCACTGGAAATGTCGTCAATATGACAAGTGGAACAGGGGGGAAATTAGCATTATATATACGAAATGCAAAATACTTGGTATTTCCATAACTTCAGAAATTTTAGTTCAAATTATATCCAGTTGCAATCAGACGGAAGAACATTGTATCTAATTGCGGTTAATAAGCAATGTTATTCCCGTACACATTTATGGAGTTTTTAGCAATATCTTTGTACTTGGTCTCTACAGTGATTTAAGTGCTCTGTGAAGTTCAAGCAAGCTTAATCAACACAATTGTATACTAGCATATTGCACCTACAGGCTGCTATACACGAATTGTAAGTGTCACGGTACCGAACTAAAGCGGGATTGGTGGTTGGTGTGTAGGCGTCTCGGTTAGCTCACTCGGTAGAGCGCTCGCCCTGATAACGAGAGGTCCCGGGTTTGAGTCCCGGACTGGCTGCACACTTTTCATCACCCGGCAACATTTGGGGCCCAACGTGGGGTCGTGGCACGAGCAATTCTCCATAGAACCCGCCTGTGGGTTCGTCGGGATCATGTTTATACTCTTCCCTATGACTCGAATTTGAGGACGAATTCCAACTTGGCAGTGGAGAATGTCACAGTACCGAACTAAAGCAGGATTGGTGATTGGTATGTAGGCGGCTCGGTCAGCTCACTCTGTAGAGCGCTCACCCTGATAGCGAGAGGTCCCGGGTTCGAGTACCGGATGTCTGCACACTTTTCACCACCCGGCGGCATAAGGTCCACTGGAAGAAATTCATAGGACTGTGTTTGCTACGAGGGGAATTGCGTGGTCGATCCAATTTCAGTGAGCCCTAAATAGACATCTAGTACTGGTTCTCGTCAGATGTTAGTCTGTGCGGCTAGGGCAGTGGTTGGTACGCTCGTTTCTCAGCGCTGCGTTTGGACATCAATTCCCGGTCCTGATGCATGTTTTCTTGGTGGTGACCATACACCATACAGGACAAGTGTGGTTTCCTTCGGGTAACCCGTTTTCCACCAACAGTACAAGACCACGATCAAAGGACTGGACGACTGATTTGAGTTTTGAAGTCTCCTCAAAAGTGACGTCACGTCTGTATCTTGATCTATTAATTTCACCAGACCAAACTAGCATATACCGGTATGTGAAGAAAACTCAAAACAATCATATAGAGACCTTCATCGACCTATTGACAGTACGCTATGGGATTTATAACCACGCCTACTTAGGACAATCTGCGACAAACACCGTAGACAGTATAAGAAGACAACTTTGTCCCTGGCTTTCCGAATGGCTAAACATGATGTCGAGCAATTGACCAATCCACGAAATTTGATTGACAATGTGGTAAGCCACTTAGAAAGCTAGGAAATCATTGTACAAACATTTGAAGCGTGTCGTGGGAAAACCGGGCTTAATGCATATGCGTCAAGTGTCGTCCCGGATTAACCTGTACAATTCTCACAGGGTAATCCAAGACGGTGCTTTCCGCTTTTACGGTATTTTCTGTTTCAAGGAAGTCTCTTCTAAACATAAATCCACTGTAGGCGGAAAGTGTTGTCCCGGATTAAGCCTGATTGTTTTCCCACTACATGCCTCCAATGTTTATATTCTGTCAATACAAAGGAAGACCACATAAGTACATATTTATTTATTTTTAATTTGAATCGTAAAGTTAACATTAGCAAATATTTACAAACCAGTATATAAATACATTATAGCAAGTATATTAATAGTGCACTCAATATTTTTGTGACACATATTACTACTATTATTTATATTAAAACCATAGTCACAACAGATAAATCAAGACATCTGATGTGGCTAACCAGTAACAACAAACACATTATTACTTTTTTTGCATAACATCCTGAGAAACACAACAAAACTGGACCCGTATTCTTAGACTTAAAAATAGAATGAAGAATAGACTTAGACTCAAGAAAAAAATGCTTGTTAATTCAGTACGTCCCGATGCATGTTTCTTGGTGAGTACCAATGTCGTAAATGTCATTAGGCTTACAAAAAAAAAATGTTTGTTTCAGGTAACAAGCCCCCCCAAAAATAGGGTAGGTAGGTCGGGATTTTTTTTTTCTTTTTTGGTTAATGGTCAACTTGTAGAATATAAAACTGAATAAATATTCAAAACGTATCAGTAATATCCTTAAACATTGTTTATAAGTTGATACTATCAAAACAAAACACTTATTTATCCAAAAACACATTTCAATATTGAAAAAGGTAAATAAACCAAAAATCAATCTGACAAACCCAAGAAAATGTTCTAGGGTCGGGGCATTTTGTTAGGGTAGGTCGGGTTACCTGAAACAAACATATTTATTTTTTACGCCTTAACAAATCCTTCTAAATACTGAATGCTAAAATAAGAAGTAGTGACTACCAGATAAGATTCAAATAAACAGCTTTTTTTTATAGAATAGCCCAGGGCTTGCATTAAGGGAAGTTTGGGAGTAAATTACTCCCAGTTTTTGTCACAGGACTTCCAAAATTGTAGCCATGGAAGTTGCAGAACTTCCAAAATTTTAGCCATGGTAGTTCCATCATGTAAAGATGAACAAGTTAGAAGAAATATTAAGTAATTTATCTAAATGCATACCTCTTTCACAGAATAAATTGGCATATAAACACTTGATGAAAAAAGAGCTGGCCTTAAATACACATTGAATTTTATACAGTACTTAATTTCATTTGTGAAATGCTCAGGACTTATGTAGCACAATACCGTCAAAACTTTCAAATATTATTAGCAAAACTTCCAAAATCAAAGGCCAGGAAATTCAAACTTCCAGTTGTCAAAAGTTAATGAAAGCCCTGATAGTCTCTTAGAACTCATTTTGAGTGGTCATGTGCATATGTAATGCTTTTATATATTTAAAATGATGTGTATATCTACGTATACATGAAAGAGACGTTAATAAATACATAGAAAAGTTGAAAAATTATTCTTATGTCTTAAGTCAAAGTATTGGTCCATGTATTCAGGCCCTGGGGCCATACCCACAAAGCTCCTAAGGAAAATCTTAACTTAAGTCATATTTAAGTAAAAAATTCAAACTTTGATTGCCCTGGTGAGAATCATTATTTTCGATTTGAAATATGGTAAAATTAGAAGCATCTGTTTATTCCTTAAAAGAATGAAACCCTTTTAGACAATATAACCTTTAAATGAACCAACCGCAGACTTATGGAATTGTATGACTTAAAGACATTTACTTAAGCAGGGGTGTGAAAATCCTGTGCCCAACTTGTCCGACGCTGGTAATTTTACTGTCGGACAAATGGATTTTTCCTGTCTACTTGTCCATGGACAAGTACAATTTCAGGGTGTAAAAATGAGGTTTAAGTTGGAAGTTTATTATCATAGTATTATATCCTTATACATTTGAATGACAAATTGTGTTTTATTTGTAATTTAATGAAAAATATATATCAGGAAGGCCTGGAATAAAAACTGTATTTTTGTTTGGACAAGCGACTGTTGTTTGCGGACACGTAGATTTTTGCAATGAACTTGTCCATTGACAAGTTAACAATTTTGATATTTCCACTCCCCTGACTTAAGTTTTCACTAAGAAGCTTTGTGGATATGGACCCCAATCAACTTTTCAATGATGCAGGTGTCTGTGATCTTCATAAAGTTTGTTAACTATCTAATAAGGCAAAACACAAACCCCATAGAGGCTTATTTCAAAATAAAATATTAGCCCATCAACAGCAAACTATAAATGGCATTGTTAACATCAAATTGCCAACCTCTTAGTTATAAATACAAACATTCTGATAAAATTGATCATATATCACAAGCACCTTAAAATGTGATGTCTTAAACAAACAGTAACAATTTATTGCTTCTAAAAAGTTTTTAATGTATTATAAATTTTACAACATAAAAGTACAAAATGTGTTTATTGAACATCAAATACAAGTAACAGCAAAATTACAATGGTTTGGTGAGAACATGTAACTATGATTTCTTAACAAACAAGTTACTACTTCCAAAAGTGCTCCATAACTTTTACCTAGAGACTTAACAACAAAATTCTAATATTATTATAAGTACCAATAGATAATGATGTTTTATAGGTTCTTTAACTGTTGCAAACGGTCTTCGCAAGCAAACCAGAACCACCCAGAATAACAAATGAGGCGTGCCGTGGGAACAGGCTAATCCGGGACGGCACTTTCCGCAAACAGTGGATTTATGTTTAGAAGAGACTTTCTTGAAACAGAAAATACCATAAAAGCGGAAAGTGTCATCCCGGATCAGCCTGTGCTGACTGCACAGGCTGATCCGGGATGACAGTTTACGCACTTGCATTAAGCCCAGTTTTCTCACGACATGCCTCATATATTTACTTGGACACAAGAAAATGCTATAAGCCTGTATACGGTATATACATTAAGGGATTGAGCCAGCGCACCTCAGAATTAACAAGTGCCTGGCTTACGGGTATGGGCTCATTTGGACCACTGCACACACCAAAATTGACAGACAACATTTTATTATAGTAACATTCACAGAAATACATAAACACAAAAGATAATATACAGTGTTCTCAGATTTGTAAAAGAGTAAAATCATTCAGAGCAATCCTGTTTATACGTTGGAAAAGGCTGGCAAAAAACAATCAAATAGCATTTTGAAAAGAATATGATTTATAAATTAATATGATGCTCGAGTAGAACCTTAGGGTATAATCTTGGAAAGGAAATGCTTAACATGTAGAGTAATTACCATGTCATAAATGGAAAATCAACTACAAAAGTATGTTGCTCAACACATTCTGTAATACAACTCCAGGCCATTTGTCTGTTATGAAATCCCCTGTTATACATTGAAATGATGCCCAGCATATATTCAATATAACCAACTCCATATTTCTTCAAAATCTGGCAAGCTGCATTCATGAGCATTGATTAACTGTCAAATCATTACAAGACATGATCAACAGCAGACCCAGATGTCCATTCGTCTCTGACACCGAATACAGTCCCAATTTTGCACTTCTCATGTTTGTGCATGTAACGAGACTGTGTCACAACCCGAGACTTTTGCGTACGTGTTTCTCGGCCATTTCTTCAAACTTATCGCGCTCATCCCTCCACATCTTGGCAGCATCCACGTTCGCTGCACTCTCATCGTTGGGTTCTGTAATAACACATACAGAGGCCACATTGACATTTAGTATCTTAACTTTACAACAAAACTACCTGTCACATTTCTTCAAAAAGCTTTCGTGAATCTAGTTCAATAAACATTTAAGGCATGTGCATAAAGTGTCATGCAGTCTGCACAGGCTAATGCAGGACGGCACTTTCCGCTTTAATGGTATTTTCTGTTTCAAGGAAGTATCTTCCAAACTTAAATCCACCGTAGGCGGAAAGTGCCGTTCTGGATCAGCCTATGTGGACTGCACAGGCTAATCTGGAATGACACTTTACGCACATGAATTAAGCCCGGGTTTCCCACGATACGCCTCATATATATTGTAGTTCCAGTTCAACATGAGTACAGCGGATGGTAGCAGGAATTTCGGTAGATCTTGATAGTTAGAGAGGAACAAATGAAAACTTAACGGGTCAAACGCCACAAAAATGTTGTTTCTGCATATTTTTTGTTTAAAGTCCCATTATGTTATAACAAGAGCTGTCAGAGGACAGCACGCTCGACTATTTGAAGTATTTCAGTTGGTACATATTTTGGATAGTGGAAGAGGCATAAATTTGTTAAAATACAAAACTTTCAAGTGAAGCCTTGTATAGTTCATAAATGTTTGGAACAAAAAATTTCACAACAAAGTCTATGTAAAGTGGGCTAACTCTGTCAAAATACAACACAGAGTTATGGGTAATGTTGCCCCTGATACTAGAGTTGATGACAAAGGTTAGTTCCAAGTTTCAAGTGAATAACTTATCTAGTTTTGAAGTTACAAAACTTTTGAACATAAACTTTTAACAGAAAGTATATGTGAAAAAGGGGCATAACTCTGTCAAAATTCAAAATAGAGTTATGGGGAATGTTCACCCTAATACTGGATTTGATGACAAAGGTATATTCCAAGTTTCAAGTGAATAGCTTTGTAGTACGGAAGTTACAAAACTTTTGAATATAAACTTTAACCAGAAAATCTATGTGAAAAAGGGGCATAACTCTGTCAAAATACAAATCAGTGTTATAGGGAATGTTGCCCTAGATACTGGATTTGATGACAAAGGTTAGTTCTAAGTTTCAAGTGATTTTGAATATAAACTTTCACCAGAAAATCTAAGTGAAAAAGGGGCATAACTCTGTCAAAATACAAAACAGAGTTATGGGGAATGTTGCCCCTGACACTGGAGTTGATGACACAGGTATATTCCAAGTTTCAAGTGAATAGCTGATGTAGTTTTAAAGTTACAAGACTACTGAATATACACTTTAACCAAATTCAGACGCTGACGCCGACACAGGGGGTAGTAGAAAGCTCACATATTCTTCAAACAGCTCAAAACGGCCTTATATCTTCTGTAAAATGTACTCAAACACACAGCTAACATTTTAAACCATTTAAAACTGAATAAGTTAGCAAATTTAGGAATTTAGAACAGCCGATGAAGTAAAAGTAAAACTCCTAAAAATAGATCTCGATGACACATGTCCATGTGACCATGATCTACAATCATGTGTCAAGACAATACACAACATACATGACCGACACTGACAGACTGTGTTACAGAATGTGTAAGTTATCATTTTATTTTTGCTCTTTTGTGTACTAACAATCAAATTATGGTTGATTTTGGTCGCATTTCACGTGATAATCACACGGTATGTCAGAATTGGAATAACTGTTCATTTTCCTCTTGTCTTTTTATATCGAAAGTAAACTGAAAGTCCAAGTCATTTGCTACACTGTGTTTGTGTAACATTTACAACATGCTTAAATCACGTGAATGATCAGGCGGTGATACAAATTAGCATATTAATTCGCCATGCCGGTGAGTTAGTGCTTCCGATGGGGTTTCTCCAAAATTCTCTGATTTTAAGTTAGGTATTATTATTATGTAGTCTGGATATATTATGGATCAATTAAGTGTTTCTATGTGTTAAGCCTATATAACTTGACAGTAAAATGTCCGGGATCTTTAATGCTCTGCAAGTGGTAAATTGTGTTGATGTTTTTTTAATTTTTCTTAATAACTTTGTAATTTGCAAAACAACACCACTAGTATGTTGAAACATTATTTTCTAGTGCTTTTGGAGTTGGAAAGCGGAAAACAATGCAACTAAATGACACAAAGCAGATTACTTGCTTGAGTCAAAAGCAAGTAAAGTGCAATTTGCTTGCCTCAAGATGCAGGATTTTTATCTATTGAAACACATGAGTAGTTTATTAATGGCAATTCACCTGACGACAAAACCTGTCTGCGCTGTTTCTAGGTTAAAAACAATCTTTAAAAAATAACTTTTTGTGAAGATCGGATAAAAACTGTAACGGTTTTGTTGTGACATTGGGAGCGAAAACTGCTAAAAAGGCCAATTAACTGGCAACTAATAAATACCGAATATAAATGACAAGAGCTGTTTGTAGGTTATAAATCTTTAAAATATCAAGTTTGGTGAGGATCCCATGAAAACTGTTGGACATAGAGAGTGGAAACGCCCAAAAAGGCCAATTTTAAATAAATCAAGGGCCATAACTCTGCAGTTCCTGGGTTGATTTGGCTGATAATTAAACTTGGCTGAGAAATTATCCCCACAAACATTTTTATGAAGTTTAGTGAAGTTCAGATGAAACCTGTTGGACTTTGAAAGCGGAAACCGCAAAAACGGAAAGCGGAAACGAACGTGGTCTACGGACCGACATAAGGAAACCAATATACCCTGCCATATTCCATGGAGGGCATAATGACTCAACTGACAAAAACACAAACCTACCTGCCAGCATGCTCACAACAGACAGGAGTATTTTCTCGACACTCTTTACGGGGCTCCACCGCTCTGCGCTCGTCTCATACCCCATCGGGTCATCTCCCGGCGCGTGGAGGATGGATATACACACACGGCCGTCAGGGTAGACTGAAATCAGAAATCACTTCAGAAAATATGGAGTGTGGAATTTATTTGAGGTGGTTATTATATAGAGAATAACAGGTTACTGCCTGGTCTTAGTATATCAGGCAAGCCTCGCCATTATATTATTCGTGTCGAACCTGATATATTACACAAGACCAGCCAGTAACCTGTTTTTCTATTAATCATACCACATTTTTCTTAAAATATCACCGAACGAGCTGATTTTTATATATTTAAAAACTAAGGGCGGCGCTGATTTTGCTGACCGACTTTTACACGTTCACGTACATGTAGTTATGGATTTCTAAAAGTTGACTGAATAATACCTTATTAATTACATTTCGTAATGATAAGTGAACTGTTTTCACTACGAATACATAGATTACACGCATGCTCATTCATAAAATACTGAAAATGCGAACTGAAATGTATTGCAACGATCAATTTCATCGGAGAACACACAACGCCGAATTGTTTGGAGACGCCAGTTTGGAGTTGTGTATTGAATTTGACATTTCCAAGATCGTGTCAATATTGACAGTATTTGACTATAGTGCGTTCAATTTTTGGTAATAATGTTTTTGGTACAACATAAACTGATGCTGTGTAGTGACTTTTAGTGCATTTATTAGGAATGTATTAAAATAAATTTGTATGGATGATTTATTGTTCATAGATGACCTCATATCACTACCAAAGTGCGGGTTTATGTGAATATTAAAAAAAAAACGTTTTTGTGATTTATAATGATTAAAAATAATAAGCTATATACGTTCTTGGTATCAAATTGTTTGTTTTGATGAAGCTGATATATTTTTACTGAAACAGTTGACTTGATAGTTCAAACATTGACTGATATAAACGCTACTGACCTGATAAAAAAAAAAATATCAGGCACCTTTGTATCAAGCCGATATCAGCATAGTGATAAACAGAGAATATTATGCAAACATGGTGATGTGAGAGTTTGTATCAGTCGAGTTGGTTGGGTAAAGTAGTATCGCACGAGTATACGGTATGTATTGAAGCAGTTTGTATTATATTGTGTTGAAAACAGAATGTATTCATCATAGAAAATCAATAGGTATATAATAAAATGTTGTGTTTTATACTTTTTTACAGAAAACTGTGTTAACAAAATAAAAATAAACAACTCTCTTTGTAAAACAAGACAAGGAAGGAAAAAACTGAATTAGTATTAGAATCTGCAAAACAACATTGAAAGCCGAAGATTGATTATTCCAAAGCCGAAGATTGATTATTCCAATTACAGTCATGGAAATTAGCAATGTGTCCCAGCAGCAAGCCCAAATTCATATATTATTACTTGAGAGCAAGAGAATGTTACAAGCCCACCTATGTAAAACAGGGTTTTACATCAATGTTAAATTTTAGGGGTTCACTGGACTCAGGTGGTTGATATTTAGGGGTCCTCTCAATAAATGCGGGGGTCTCATTCCTTTTTATGTCTGCATTTGTATCAACTTTTGGCATGTTTCGTATCAATAACATGGAATGAAGGCATTATAAAATAATGTTAATAATTTTATAAATTACATCTATGAAATAATTAATTTTAACACTGAATTGTATCAACACATCAGAAAAATCACGCATCCAACGGGATGCAAGTTTAAATATAGGAGGGGTCCAGACTCACAATTTCGGGGTATTTGAAGCAGAAAATTGAGTCCGGTAAATCCCTGTAAAATTGAGAATCTGAGCAAGCCCGGTTAAAACTTTACAAGTGCAGACCTTACAGGCTTGTGTTAATTCAAACCACTGCAATTAGTATGACCTCACCTGATGATTTTGTTTGTTTGTTTTGTTGGGGGTTTTTCGCCGTTTTTAACAGTATTTCAGTCATATCACAGTGGTCAGTTAACCTACTCACACTTTTCCTGGGCAAGCTTCGCCGATCTTAGCCGTTTACCAGTACTAAGTGCACATACCTATGCCAGTAACTAACAACTGCCCTGCTTGAATCAGAGGTAGGGGGAGAATGGCCGTAGAAATAATTTCATGACCAATCCCCACACAAGTTATGTGGCCGAGCTGGGGTTCGAATTCACGATCCCCGGATTGACAGTCTAGCGCTCTACCAACTGAGCTAGCCAAACCCGGCTCTCACCTGATGAGGTAGGCACTAAGCAGACATAACATTTTGGCAAGTATTCAGTACTTACTGTTGGGATGAAACAGGTCGCATGTAAACTTCATCTTTGGTGGCCCCAGGGGGTAGTCAGGGGGGAATGTCAGTCTGGCTGGGAAGACTCCGCCCTCAAAGCAGGTACCCTCGGGGCCCCTATAATGTTACTGAAGGATCAGCACAGAAACAGGGTGTTGCTAAATAGAGCAGAGGGGAAGCAATCAATGAAGAGGGGAAGCGGTCAATGAAGAGCGGAAGTGGTCAATTAAGAGGGGAAGCGGTCAATGAAGAGGGGAAGTGGTCAATGAAGAGGGGAAGCGGTCAATGAAGAGGGGAAGCGGTCAATGAAGAGGGGAAGCGGTCAATGAAGAGGGGAAGCGGTCAATGAAGAGGGGAAGCGGTCAATGAAGAGGGGAAGCGGTCTATGAAGAGGGGAAGCGGTCAATGAAGAGGGGAAGCGGTCAATGAAGAGGGGAAGCGGTCAATGAAGAGGGAAGCGGTCAATGAAGAGGGGAAGCGGTCAATGAAGAGGGGAAGCGGTCAATGAAGAGGGGAAGCGGTCAATGAAGAGGGGAAGTGGTCAATGAAGAGGGGAAGTGGTCAATGAAGAGGGGAAGTGGTCAATGAAGAGGGGAAGTGGTCAATGAAGAGGGGAAGCGGTCAATGAAGAGGGGAAGTGGCCAATGAAGAGGGGAAGCGGACAATGAAGAGGGGAAGCGGTCAATGAAGAGGGGAAGCGGTCAATGAAGAGGGAAAGTGGCCAATGAAGAGGGGAAGCAGTCAATGAAGAGGGGAAGTGGTCAATGAAGAGGGGAAGTGGTCAATGAAGAGGGGAAGCAGTCAATGAAGAGGGGAAGCGGCCAATTAAGAGGGGAAGTGGTCAATGAAGAGGGGAAGCGGTCAACGAAGAGGGGAAGCGGTCAATGAAACGAGCTTAGGGCTTTTTTTTCACGATTTTGGGAATATGACCTATTACCATGAAATTGGGAATGTTAGCGTCAGTTCACCTAAAAGTGGGAAAAATTATAATTATATGATTAATAAAATTTGAATAATTATAGACAAAATACATAAAATAGAATGCTCTCAACAAAAACAAATCAGTAAAATAGTTATAACAACTTCAACAGTCTTTATTTCTACACTGAACACCTCTTATTTCTAAACACTGGCCAAAAAAAGCCCTGGAGCTTCAGTGGTTTTTGAGGGCGAATTTGGGGCCGAAATTCGACCAATCCCCTGCTTAAAAGGTATATATTTTTCCCCTATATTTACCTTAAAATTCTCCTCAGAATGTAAGCTTTATTTTGAAAAAAAATTGACCTAAATCTGACAAAAATTGACTAAGAGGAATTTTTGTAAACAATCCCAGCTATTTTTCATCAAACAAATTTAGTGCAGTATCAGTTATCATGTGTAGCAAAACAATTTATTAATGTTTTATAACAAAGTAGAAAATAAACCTGTAATTATGCTTTTCTAAACAAAAAAATCGCCCTTTTGCTGTAAAATTCTCCACATGAAGGGCCCCGCCCCCTTCCCCAAAGGCGAAAAAAACCCACTGAGCTACTAAGCAGTTTGCTCAACAAGTCCAAACTCTTATATTATTACATGAGAGCAAGAAAACGTTACAAGTCCAGGGTTTTTTATGGCCAATATGGGGCCCCATTCCCCTGCTTAAAAAGTATATATTTTTCCCCTATATTTACTTTAAAATTCCCCTTAGAATGTAAGGGGAATGTTTAAAAAAATTGACCAAAATTTGACAAAAATTGACTAAGATAGAGGAATTTTTGTAAACAATCACAGCAATTTTTCATCAAACCAAGTAAGTGCATAATCAAAGTTATTATTTGTAGCAAAACAATTCATAAATGTTTTAACTAACTATACTATAAACTTGTAATAATGCTTTTCTAAAAAAAATTCCCCTTGTGCCGTAAATTCCCCATCTGAAGGGCCCCGCCACCTTTCCCGCAAAGGTGAACAAAAAAACACACTGAAATCTGATTGACCAAAAAGAGGTTAAGTGCAGCACACTGCTGGATCTTTCCATGCATGTACATGCGTTAATTTTATTGTACTCCAAAATTAAACTCCAGCTTCTAGACCACAAAAAGAACATTAACTGCAGGTATACTGGTAATCTCAAATATTGGTCAATGAGATTCAATGGTCATAATAAATCATTGTTACAACAATTGTTGATTTTTTGGCTTACATTTCAAGTTAAAACTTTAAACTGTTCCTTTAAAAATGACAATATGTTATTTATACAGCATCATCTGTTCAAGTTCTATGTTGCATACCTAAAACTACATTCACAAAACAGAAAAAAACTTTATTACACCCAGTTTAAGGACTTTCAAAAAGGGGATGCTAAAAGGGGGAGGGGAGGAGGCACTAGTGACTGAGAAAGGATTTCTCCATATGAGGTAATTTCTCATCTCCACAAAGATATATGGGCTTTGTCAAAAATCTATGGGATTTCGTCATATTTTTATGGGATTTACAGCAAGTACATTTTATGAATGTCTGTTTTAATCAAGAAAATACTTCAAGAAGTAATGAGCGTCTGTTGATATTGATTTTTCAGACTACCGCAGTAATTTTATCGATTATCCACAAAACTGCAAACCATACCAAACATTGTGTATTGTACAGCTGCGTTTTCCGATTCGTACCCAAAAATGTTGGTGCGACATTAAATCGCATTGGCGAACATTTCTATGCAATTTTTTCCAATTTTATGCGCAAATGTCGCATTTGGCATGGGTTTTCCAGTCACCAAGGCACACCAATGATTTTAAATTACAGTTGACTCCCGATGGCTCAAAGTTTTCTTCCGATGGCTCGAAGTCTCAGGGACTGGCAAGGAAACTTTGAGCCATGGAAACTTCGAGCTATACAGATTTCGAGAATGTGTACTTATGCACCTATCAATATTTTCCCCCAGGGGGGAGCGGCGGGCATATACGGGACTTCAGACTGAAAGCATTTCCCGACAGGCGGGAAATTGATACCCCAGATGATTCCGGGTCTGGGGAAATCGACTTTGATCAGAATTTAGATCCCCGTAATATTGGTCCCCGGGTCATTTGATACACCAGTTAAGCATCCCACATTGAGGGGATTTAGACAATAATGCTTGGCCCTAGGGTGGGGAATTAGATCCCCCAAAATGCAGTAAGTCAAATTCCCCTGGTTTTGCCAACCGCTCCCCCCTTGGGGGAAAATATTGATAGGTGCATTATAAGGACGAAAATTGTATCTGCCTTATTTTCAAATCTCCAATTGAAGAGTATTCACATAGATATACCCGTAATGGTAATCAAAATACATCAAACATTTATTTATATATTTTTATTATGTTTGTGGAAGCTGTGAAATCAATTTTTGCTTTCTCTCAACACTTGTCAATAACCAAGCTCATCTAACTTATTAATGAATCGATGCGACCGAAGTGAGTTCAAGCCAAACAAACAATTAAATGTGTGAAAACTGTAACTGGTACCGTGACAAACACTTTGAGTCATCCAAAAATTCGATCCTCGCAAATTCGAGCCAAAAGACAGAATATACAGCAATAAAATATTGGTACCTCGAAGAACATTTGAGCCAACGAGAAAATCGAGACAAGCGAGTTGGAGGCATCTGGATTCGACTGTATAGGTTTTTATCAGTTTGATACTTACTTTTAAGATTTTCGAAGAGGGTTTATTTGTCATTAAACAGTTTCAAGCATATACGAAGTATTGACATTCAAGAGATATTTGACATTTCTGTGTTGACCAGTCCAGAGGAGCAGCAGATAGAAAGCCAAAAAGGAGCAGGGTGCAGCATCAGGGGTGTGCAAATCCTATGCCCAACTTGTCCGACATGGGCAATTTTATTGTCGGACCTGTTAGTTTTTCCTGTCTACTTGTCCATGGATAAGTACAATTTTAGGGTGTGAAAATGATGTAAAAGTTTTAAGTTAATTATCATATTACGATATACCTTAACATTTGAATAAAAAATTGTGTTATGTTTTTTATCAAATAAAAAAATATATCAGGAAGGCCTGGAATAAAGACTATATTTTTATTTGGACAAGTGACTGCTGCTTGCGGACAAGTAGATTTTTGCATTGAACTTGTCCATAGACAAGTAAACAATTTTGGTATTTCCACACCCATGAGCACCCTGCTATTTCTCTCTGGAATTTTCCCTTAACCCATTACACTTAGACACAACATCACAGTCATCACTTACATGATAAGGGCCTCCCATTACACTTAGACACAACATAGCAGTCATCACTTACATGATAAGGGCCTCCCATTACACTTAGACACAACATCACAGTCATCACTTACATGATAAGGGCCTCCCATTACACTTAGACACAGCATCACAGTCATCACTTACATGATAAGGGCCTCCCATTACACTTAGACACAACATCACAGTCATCACTTACATGATAAGGGCCTCCCATTACACTTAGACACAACATCACAGTCATCACTTACATGATAAGGGCCTCCCATTACACTTAGACACAACATCACAGTCATCACTTACATGATAAGGGCCTCCCATTACACTTAGACACAACATAGCAGTCATCACTTACATGATAAGGGCCTCCCATTACACTTAGACACAACATCACAGTCATCACTTACATGATAAGGGCCTCCCATTACACTTAGACACAACATAGCAGTCATCACTTGCATGATAAGGGCCTCCCATTACACTTAGACACAACATAGCAGTCATCACTTACATGATAAGGGCCTCCCATTACACTTAGACACAACATCACAGTCATCACTTACATGATAAGGGCCTCCCATTACACTTAGACACAACATAGCAGTCATCACTTACATGATAAGGGCCTCCCATTACACTTAGACACAACATAGCAGTCATCACTTGCATGATAAGGGCCTCCCATTACACTTAGACACAACATCACAGTCATCACTTACATGATAAGGGCCTCCCATTACACTTAGACACAGCATCACAGTCATCACTTACATGATAAGGGCCTCCCAGTACACTTAGACACAACATCACAGTCATCACTTACATGATAAGGGCCTCCCATTACACTTAGACACAACATAGCAGTCATCACTTACATGATAAGGGCCTCCCATTACACTTAGACACAACATAGCAGTCATCACTTACATGATAAGGGCCTCCCATTACACTTAGACACAACATCACAGTCATCACTTACATGATAAGGGCCTCCCATTACACTTAGACACAACATAGCAGTCATCACTTACATGATAAGGGCCTCCCATTACACTTAGACACAACATCACAGTCATCACTTACATGATAAGGGCCTCCCATTACACTTAGACACAACATAGCAGACATCACTTACATGATAAGGGCCTCCCATTACACTTAGACACAACATAGCAGTCATCACTTACATGATAAGGGCCTCCCATTCAAAGAAGTTCTCTTCGTTTACAGGGCCTGCAATGATTCCCTCTGGTGGGTTTAGAGTCAGCTCTGAAAACAGATGCAAATTTCAACAACGTTAGCAGTCCGTTGAGGTACGTGGCAATCTCATTAAAATCATCTCCAGTCTGATGCTACTATATTATCCGCTGACTGGATCTGATGACATTGCATTAGGGGTCATGTTCAGATGACCTTTTGCGGAGCCAATCAAATTGTTGCCTTCAAAATGTTGAGGTATAACTAATATATAAAACACAAAAGTTATGCACGGAAATAACGTGAACTTCCGGTGTCTAGTCGCCTAAGGTACCACTATATTCATTGTTATCCACGCAAAAATTAACTGTAAATGATTTATTCCCTAGGATCAGGTGTAAAGGCATCACAACCTTGGTCAAATTTTGCTGTGCAAAAACAATTTCATTGGGCGCTGCAGGGCTGAGATTTGTATTGTTCGGAAGGTCATTTGAACATGACCTGTTATATGATGCCTTCAGATCCTAACAACGTTAGGATTTGATTTTAATGAGATTGAGGTACATGGCACATTCATAAACAAAAACAACATAATATACTGAAACTTTAGAATGTTGCAAATTATATATTAAATTAATTTTTCAATTCTAACATTGCATTTGCGTGATCTTTCTCAATTACACCAAGAACTGGTTATACCAAGGAAATAGGTCTCCAGCTTTCTACGCAAAAGAGCTTAGAACAAAAAAGGCTAAACTGAAATGAGAAAGATTTGGAAAATATATTGCAGTTCCGCTAAACCATAATCCGTTATTGCATGATATCTAATACATTGTGAATCTGCCATGCCTGGATCCCAAATTATACTTCAATAATTTTCCCATTATTGTAAATAAAAACAGTTTGGTCCATTTTTTAATAAAAAGTTCATTCAGAAAAATCAAACTTTTTAAATAAAACGTAAAGAAATCTTAACAGGCATACAAAAATATGACTGAAGAGTTTTGTAAAATACGCATTATTCTAGATTTGATCACATACAAAGATTCCTTCATTACTGAAAGTTGTCATCATATTGGCAAAACTGAGCATACGGTAACCAGTGTTTTTTTATGGCCAATTTGGGGCGAATTTCGTCCCCATTCCCCTGCAAAAAAGTATATATTTTTCCACTATATTTACCTTAAAATACCCCTCAGAATGTAAGCTTTATTTTGAAAAAAAACTTGAACATAATCGGACAATAATTAACTAAGATACAGGAATTTTCGTCAACAATCCCAATTTTTTTTTATCAAACCAAATTTGTGCATAATCTAAGTTATCATTTGTCGCAAAACAATTAATTAATGTTTTTTAACAAAGTAAAACATAAAAATGTAATAATGCTTTCCTACCAAAAAAAAATTCCCCTTTTGCCGTAAAATTCCCCACCTGACGGGCCTCGACACCTTTCCTCCAAAGGTGAAAAAAAACACTGGTAACACTGGGTCACTGTCAATGAACAGATTTAAAATGTCCAAAAATAACATTATTTGACTCATTTTCTGATTTATGGCGGCCTGATGTATGTAAAGCATCATCAAATGGGAGAGCTGTTCCTGTGACATCGTCGTTGAGAGATAGATCTGCAGACGCCACCTGGCTATACGCAGTTGTTTAACCAATTAACTGTTAGGTTATTTGTGCTATCAATACTGAATCCATGAAGTGCCATTAACACCCCAAAGCAGTCGTTAATCCCCTTGCTTGTTTGTTGTGCCGCAGCTGTTAACTGATCATACCAGTCTTCAGTGTGGTCAAAATGTATGTAGACGCTTGACTGGCAACATTGGTAGTATATTTGAGAGGCGGGTATATATTGTGACAGCGATATGCAGAAATGTTGGGGCGGCAAACACACTGCCACCCAACTGACTACGGCGACTACAAGGGCATTCCCCGGTTTATGCCGGTTATCATGCCGGTACCGGCGATTTACTCGATTTGGCAATGTTATGCCGCCCTGTTGCGAATAGGCCGGTTTTGAATTAGCGGCATGACAAGCTGGGCCCTAATAATGTAAATGCAGTTGTGTGATTCTTTATGTCATGAAAAGCTGCATTGGTTATTTGTTAATTGTTATCAATCATTCGGATGGACAACAGGAAATTCATATTATCAAAACAACAAAATAGAACTAACGTTTATATTCAGCCATTAATCTTTTCAGTGCAGAACCTGCCATGGTCTTTAAATGCTGAAATCTACTCTTTCATGTCGAGTTGTCAAAATGTGTATACTCTTCAGCAGAAGGTTCAAATATACGAACACCTACGCTGTTATTATATACACGTTCTGATTGGTTACTTGAATACGAACGAGCTAATCACTTAGCGCCTTACAACGACAGCTTGGAAATGTCGAATGGCGAACGCTTTGTTCAGTGCTATGTCATTTTAATTTAACATTTTCCAAGCATTGTAAAGGACTTTTAAATGCTTAGTTTTTAGGATTAAAATATCATGCATCATATTTATATATCTGTTATAAAAGACTGATGACAGTTGTGTAAACTTTTAAAGTAAACCTCCTGTAACGCAACCTTAACCTTATCCTATGGTAAATACTGGGAAACTTACTACTCCTCAAAGCACGTCTTGCCTCGCCTACGTCTGGAACGGAAGAGACCCGTGAACTCGCGGGTATCCCCCACTAACAGGGAGAAAAGGGAGAAAACCATACTTACCGATACGCTACCGTACTATACTGGATACGTCACAACACTCCCCCCAACTTTATGATAAAAAGGCCTTACCAGGACTGGGAAGTATCTGCACGAGATGGTCAGCAACTACAAGTTGCCCCACAAGGATATCTCGGCTACCAGTGACGTATCTCCGGGCATCCCACACGCTCACTACATTACTTTAGGGGTCTCATCTGGCGAACCGTTCTTCACTACCGAAGTCAATGGTCAGGATGTTACTGACCAACGAGTTACAAACCCAGCTGATATCTACTGGCCACTATCTGGACTGGAGCAGGCGAGCTACAAGAACTGCTCGTCACTGCTGACTGTGGTAGAGGTGTTTTCCGTTGGCCAAGGAGATCTCCAACACGTGTTTCGCAGTGGTTCCTCGATGTGCTGCCACCGCTTCGGCCACGGAGAAGATCTGACTCGGCGACGATACTCTGGATCCAGGTGCCGGAAAGTAAGGAGCATCCGTTTCCAGGATCAAGTGACTTTCCTCTACATGTTGCAATGCCGCAATCTGATCCGACGAAAATGTCCTCACTTTGTTGGTGAAACCAAAGTATGTCCGCGGAAACACCTCCAGCCACCGATCCTGGACGTACCTATTACCGGTGAAACAATGCAAATGTACCGGGTGATTCATCCTTACGAATTTCTTCAGGAAAGGAAGGAGCAGGAGAAATGCTTCTGTACCACAATCTCCCTCCATTCCACGGCAGTGAATCACCAGCACATGTCTGTCTTCCAGGAATGGGAGCATCTTTTCCAGCAGCTCCACCTGATATGCCCAGTACTTCATGGGCTCTGTGTGGTCAAGTCCCAATTCTCCAAAGGCTACCACACGAGGGTTGCCCAGTAGCTTCTGGAATCGTTGAACTCCCTCGTTTACCCGAGCCATACTGTACCGAGCATGTCGTGGATGGATACCGACCCCTACGGAAATGTATTGCGGAAGATCTCGCAGTTGCTGGTCCGTAGGATAGCTGTCTGGGTCGCAGTAGATAGCAACACCCCCTACAAGGGAAATCCACTTGCCTTCTTCTACTGTTACCGCATTCAGGATGTCCTCCACTCGACCTTGGTGAAGCTTCAGACTTCGCAGAGTCCTATCCAGATGAAAGTGTGCGTCAAACGCCTCTGGGTACTTTGGCTGGACTGGTTGAGCCTCCTCGACTTGATGTGCACTCTCGGGGGCCTGGAAGTTCTGCCACCAGTAAGCCCGCTCTTCTTCCGACAAACTGGCTGCCAAGAGTAGCTCCACTTTCCAATGTAGCAGTGCTCCCACCGAGTTGCAAGGCTCCAAGGTGACCTTTTCCGGTATGGGCTCATGAAGGAATTTACAAAACTCCCTCATAGCCGCCTCCTGCCGTTCCGTGACTGTGGTGTTGTCCGAGGTGCTCAACATCTTCTGCACAATCAAGAAAGCGACCAGTTCGTCCAAGGAAACAGGTTTCCCCAGCAGCCACCTTCCAGCCTGACTTAAGGCGTTCCTTCTTCCTCTGAGTACCCTTTCATCCGCAGGGTCCAACGTTTCGTCGAAAATAGAGGGGATGTGCGTGAAGAATGCATGGGCATTCAGATACTTTGCCCCTTCCACACACCCCGGGACCCAGCATCGCTTCTGACTACGACGATTCCGTCTTTTCCTTTCTATTTCTCTGCGCTCTTCGGCCTTCTCCCTGACTTGGGCGAGGAGATCGCTGGTTTTGGCTCTCTTCAACACAGACATTGAGATAACCAAATCCTCGCTGCCTATGGCCGACCCGCTTTTGCGCTTCAGAATGCCCACCGAGCTCTCTGGGTTCTTAATCTCTACCCAACGAACTGGCTTCACTACATCTCTGTGATGATAAGTCTTTGGCCATTCATCGACCCACTGGACTCGCTTTGATTTACCCTCAGAAGAGCCACAGGCCCCTTCTGATCTCGGGTCCGCTGCTGTGCCCTGAACCGCACTTTTCACTCTCTGGAAAGCTGGCGTCTCTGAAATGGGTTCATTGGTTAGACTACGAGTCGCACCCGCGGTTTCCATTCCTGTTGTTATGCCCTGTGCCACACGTTCCACTGTACGGGAAGGAAGTGTCTCCAGGTAGGGTTCCGGAATCGGGCTACAAGTCACGACCTGAGCTTCCCTCCCTGCTTGGACGTGAGGAGATGACGTTGTTGTGTCGGTATTCTTGCCCCTGCTAATCAGCCGAGGAGATCGACGGGGACTATTCGCCACGGGAACTGTACTGAGGACTGGTGAAGCCAGCAACCTGTCCACATCGACGTCCTCATAATCCAGGATCTCCATGTCCTCCTCAACTGCATCTAACACTGGCAAGTCCGACCCGGTTCGGTACCTGATGTCACTCCTCCCTTTTGTTGGATCGTAGTCCTGTTCTTTTGGGGGTGGCAAGTCGGGAAGCTTCCACACCTTGGTACAGATCCAATCCCGACTTACCAGCTGGTACATCTCCAGTGATTTGGCAGCCTCCTTGAGCCAAGCGGAGAAATTCTTCGTATTCCGCCCGCCTTGACTAGACTGCTTCACTAAAGACACCATACGGGTGACCACATCCAACAGAACGTTCACTTTTTCCTTACCCCCACAACATCTTGGGCACAGTGCCAGCTTCTTGACAAAATCCCCGGCCGGCTTGTACACCTGACCACGACTTAGGTAGTCTTCCACTATTGCCAGGAAATCTTTTGGTTCGTTAGATCCTGATGCCATGACTACCACCTGTAATCTGAAATAACAGACGAAAATTAGTACCCTAACACTTTTGTTTACAGGCCCTGCACTTGTATTTGTCTAGTTCAAGTGCCTCTGTTGCCGTCACGTTGACACAAGATCCATGATACCATTCTTCACAGAAGTCGCACTGTATCATGAACCGACCGCCATACGGCTTCCTGCAAACACAGTACTCCTTGTTGTTCTCTTCATTTTCCTGTTCCGGAGTTCCTAAGATCTCCCCTTTTTGGAATTTGACAATCCAATCCGGGAGCTTCCGGTCCTTACATGGCATCATCCTGTCATGATTGGCTATGGATACTACATTTCGCAGTCGCACCTGGTAAAGGTAAGCTGACAACTTCTTGACGATCACTGCTGGACCTTTCCAGGGAGAACTCAACTTGCGTGATTTGCCCTTGAGAGTCGCCGTATCTAAAAGATATATGACATCTCCTTCGACATAGGGGCGCAATAGTATCCGTAGATCGTAGTAGTGTTTCATCCTCCTCATGGAAGTCTCTAAGGTGGACCTAGCAGACGCATGGGCTTCCTTCATGGTTTTCAACAACTCTGCAACATAGGTATCACAGTCCTCATGCTTATCATGTACACTGGGAAACATGAGCCGTGCTGGAGTGTTGACTTCTCGGCCCAACATGAGCATGTTCGGGATAAAACCAGTACTTCGGTTGACCGATGCTCTAAGCGCTCCTGCTATCTGCTGAACATGCAGATCCCATTTATTCTGAGATTTCCCTAAGAAACACCTCATCGCGTCCATCAACGTCCTGTTGAAGCGTTCCACTTGTCCATTTGCAGACGGCCTATGAGGTGTCGTTCTTGCCTTATGGATATGTAGTGCTTTACACAACGTCTCAAACAGCTTACTTTCGAAGTTCCGCCCTTGATCCGAGAATAATTGGAGGGGTAACCCAAATCGTGAGAAAAACTCATCGACTGCTGCCCGTGCAGTTACCTCTGCTTTCTGTGATGGCAATGGTATGCATTCCACCCACTTCGTGAATTGATCCACCATCATCAGGCAATGTTCGTTCCCTCGTTCTGTCTTGGGTAGAGGACCTATAAAATCGATGTGCACTCTCTCCATCGGGGCTCCCGCCTGATACATGGTCAATGGAACCCTCCCGTAGTGCTTGTTTTTCTTGTTCTTGTTGCACACGGGACACGTCAACACAAACGATTCCACATCCCTGGACAACCTGACCCAAAAGAACCTTTCCTTCAACTTTGCTTTTGTTCTGGCCACCCCCTGATGCCCTGACGACGGTATATCATGATGCCATACCATTGCTTGTTCTTGAAGGCTGTTAGGTACCACAAGTTCAAGATCTTTGCTGTCCAGCTTCCGTTTGAACAGAACCCCGTCCACTAACTGGAACAGTTCCTTATTCACCCAGTAGTACTTGGCTTCTGGACTGACGAGAAATATAATTCCTTCATCAGGCTCTTGCCCTGTTAACAGCCACTCACGAATTATACTTAGATCTTTATCCTTGCTTTGTTCCGCTTGCAGTTCTTCGAAAGTAAAACCCCAACAAGTAGGCGTTTCGGCAGTAGCTTCCTGCACCACTCTTACATTACACACTTTGGCACACTCATTACCCACGGTGACGATATCGAAATGTGCTTCACTCAGTCCTAGGTCACTGCTCTCCACTGTAAGATTATCGTCTGATGTCGCACTGAGACTCGAACATCCAACTGACACGGTTTCCCCCCTCGCACTTGCCCCCTGTTTCATGGCAAAACTGGACAGGTTTGCCGCATCATCCACATCTTGTGTGAAGAAACCCCATTGTTCGTCCGCACGTTGACAGTAATGGCAGCCCCCACACGGCAAGTGCTCTAGCCGAATACCTGCTACATAAGCCGCACATGGCACAAGTTCATCAGGCCTTCTGGATAGAGCATCTGCATTGCCATGTTTCGCACCCGGTCGATGTTGAATGACCATGTGGTATTGAGATAGCTCTTCGATCCATCTCGCCAGCTGACCTTGGGGATCTTTGAACCTCAGTAACCACGTCAAGCTTGAATGGTCTGTTCTTACTGTAAACAATCGTCCCAGCAAATAGTGCCGAAAATGTCTAGTAAATCTTACAATGCTTAATAGTTCCTTTCTAGTCGTACAGTACCTGCGTTGTTCCGGGGTTAAAGCGAAACTGCTATAAGCAATAACTCTTTCTTCCCCTTTCTGAAACTGGATCAATTCAGCTCCAATTGCCGTGTCGGAAGCATCTGTATCTAATATGAAAGGATCTTGACTGTTTGGAAGACCCAGGACTGGGGGATTAGTTAGTGCCTTCTTTAATTCTTCGAACGCCTCTTGTTCTTCCTGGTGCCATTGAAATTTATTCTTTCCTGTTAAATTATACAATGGCTGGGCCAAATGTGCAAAATGGTGGATAAACGTCCGGTGATAATTTGCCAATCCCAGGAACCGTTCCACATCTTTCGATGAAGCTGGGACGGGCCATTCAGCCACGGTCTGCATATCCTTTGAAGCCATCTTTAGCTGATTACTGCTAACTATTCGGCCCAAGAACTCTACTTCCGGTTGGAAGAGAATACACTTCCGGGGTTTCAATTTCAACCCATGCTGTCTTAACCGACGAAAAGTGTCCACCAAATTCTTCAAATGTCCCTCAAAATCTTGACCTAGGACCAAGACATCGTCCAGGAACGCGAGTACCGTCTTCCACGTGAGACCACGGAGCACCAGGTTGATTACACCGGAGAACGTAGCAGGAGAATTGGTCATTCCAAAGCCCATACGAACATGTTCGAACAAGCCGTATTTGGTTACAAACGCCGTCTTCTTCCGGTCTTCTGGATTGACCAGAACCTGCCAGTAAGCGGAGTTTGCATCCAACTTGGAAAACCAAAGGTTTCCCGCCAACGTGTCTAGGCAATCTTCAATGAGCGGCAGAATCTTCAATGAGCGGCAGGGGAAAAGTATCTTTAACAGTCACCTCATTTAATGCCCGATAGTCGATGCACCACCGGACCGAACCATCTCTTTTACGTATGAGTACTGGTGACGACGCCCAATCTGATACCGACTCTTGAATGACGCCCGCCTCTAACATCTTATTTAGATGCTCTTCTTCCTCGTTAGCAAAACAAGCCGGTGTTCTTCTCATGCGCTGTTTAATGGGTTTCGCATCTCCCGTGTCGATTTTATGGTCGATTTCAGTAAACGTACCTAAGTCAAAATCGGTACGGGCAAAAACGTCCTGGTATTCACACAAGCACGTGAGCAACTGCTGGCTCTGTTCTTCATCAAGGTGCTTGATTGACGCTTCATAAAGGCTTCTAAGATGTTCTGGGATGCTTGTATCTGGTTTCCCAATTGTCTCTGGCGCAGGGAGATTAGAACAACATGTCCTAGTCTCCCCTAGCTGGGTCTCATTCACTGCGGAGACTTTTAAAAGCTCCTCCGGGTAACTTGTCACTTCACAATTAGTGTGTTCTTCTTCAACGTTGCGCAAGTGTCCTTGATGTTGATGAAACACACTACTGGGTCACTGTTTGCTGCACTGACTGTCCTTGGCATAAGGACCCTAAGGGCACTCACTGGTTCAATGCAATTGTCACTAGCCATAGGTGCATCTAACTTGCAAGGTAAACGTACCACCGAGTTAGGTGGCACCACTACTCGAGTTTTCAACATTACCCTAGCAACTGCAGGCTTCCCATCTTTGAAACTGGTGGTAATTGGGATTCTTTCACCGTCAAGTATCAGCGTGTCTGACTGCATGTCCATCAAAACCCCAAGATGATGCAAAATATCATGCCCCAATAGCATATCATCGCCTATGGGAGCTACGTAGACCTTCTCTTTGAAGCAACGGTTGCCCAATTTCATCTTCACAGGCGCTGTTATGAAACCTTTAAGGACAGCTTCCGCATCAGCCATCTGCATAACCACATCTTGGATCTGTGCGGGAGCCTTTTTTAGCTTCTCATACATTCTTGATGAAAGGATCGTAATCTCTGCACCCTAGTCAATCTTTGCATTGAGGTCAAGGTCGCCCACCTTGATCCGCACTATGGAAGAACCCGCCCGCACCTGGCATATCTTTATGGGCTCTTGAGACTTTTCCGAACTTGGTCTCTGATCACTGGACTGATTAATCTGAGTACCATCACCTTGAACTGTACCTAACTGGGTTCCCTGTTTACTAGGCCCATCTTCTTCCTGTCTTCCCTCCGATTTGGGGAAGCCACAGGCTTTGCCATCAGAGATAGTCACTGAAGTTTCAGACCCCCCTATTTCCTGTTCCCCTACTGTGCTAAGACTGTTGCCCGGTTGGGCGAGCACACCATTCTGTTGCTTTTGATCTGTATTAGGCGAGTCACAGACCCTGCCTAAAGCAGCCGTACCTGTAGCTTCTACCCCAACAGACCTCTGTGGTAGACCACTTGTCTTCACTGTTGAGGGCCCGGTCGTGTGGTCTTCTCGTCCAGCCCTCTGCCGTTTAAATCCTTTGGCTTGCCCTCCTTTTTCTTTAGCCACTCTTGGTACCCCACACAGTCTCTTTTGAGGTGACCCTTCTTCTTACAGAAGTAACATGGTCCCAACCTCTTTGGTTGATCCCCACATTGACCTTCCTTCGACACTGCTTCAGGAGGGGTAAGGTGCATTTGCTGGGCAAACTCCTTCAAAGCGGACGCTATAAGCTCCTCCATCTTTGCTTGTGAAGATGCCTGCACTGTATTAACAGAAAGTTCCTCCCGGCCCCTTCTGGTCTTTTTTCCATCTACTGCCTGCGATATGTATTGGTGCTGTTTCACCAGGTTTAGGGCTTCCTCCATGCTTGAGGGATTCTCCAAACAGGCATGCTTGGCTGCCTCCTTGTCCAAACCACCCTGGCAAAATCTGGCAATAGCTTCCTGGCGCATATGATCCTCCGGAAGGTCCATAAAGGCTGGTGTAGCTAATGTTAGCACACGATCCGCCCAATCTTCAAGCGACTCCTCTTGCCCCTGCGTAGCCTGTCGGAACTTGGCCTTCGATGTCTCAAGCACTTCTTTCGTACCGAAGCGAGACTCCAATGACTTCATTAACCGACGAAATGAGTATCGGTCATTTTCTGTGGTTGTAATGGTGAAGAAGTCAAGGGCCTTCCCCTCCAAACTCCAGATCAGATAGTCTTTGCATTCCTCTTCAGACCACTTCATAACCTTTCGGTAGCTATCAAACTTCCGCTTAAAAGATAGCCAACTTGCCTTCCCATCATACCGCAGCGCCTTCGGGTGTCTACGTGGGTCCCCCTGTCTGCGCGAGCTACGGTTCTGGGACCGGCTGCTGTCAGAGGAGTGCCTACGACGGGTCTTAGATTTGTGATTGGACCCACGTGATCTAGATCTAGACTCTGATTCGGAGCCCGACGGTGAACGATGGGAATGCAGTCTTCTTCCGGTCTTCTTTTTGTGTGAGGTTGTCCTGCGTGGTGATGTTAACCTGGCATCCGGCGACCTACTTGATGATGATGACCTATGAGGCCTACCACCTGCAGTCCGATTGCTTCCGGTTACAGACTTTCGGTGCCCACCATCATCACTAGCCTTGCCCTTCCGGTTTCTGCACGATGATGTTGACCTGCATACCTGAGAATTACTTGCTGATGGTGACCTATAAGGCCTACCACCTGCAGTCTGATTACTTCCGGTTGCCGACTTCCGGTGCCCACCGTCACCACTTACCTGGCCCTTCCGGCTTCTTCGCAATGCAGTTGACCTTGCCTCTGGCGACCTACTCGAGGATGGCGACCAATAAGGCCTACCACCTGCAGTTCGGTTACTTCCGGTTACCGACTTCCGGTACCTACCGACATCACTTGCCTTGTTCTTCTCGTTTCCCCGCAGTGATGTTGTCTTGGCCACAGGCGACCTACTCGAGGATGGCGACCTATAAGGCCTACCACCTGCAGTTCGGTTACTTCCGGTCACCGACTTCCGGTGCCTACCGTCATCACTTGCCTTGCTCTTCCCGTTTCTCCGCAGTGATGTTGTCTTGGCCCCCGGCGACCTACTTGATGATGGTGACCTATGAGGCCTACCACCTGCAGCCTGCGTACTTCCGGTTGCAAATGTCCTGTGTCGTCCGGCGTCACTTAGATCCCACCTCCTGCTCTCTTCCTTGACCTGGCGCTCATAAGAACCCGACCTTGAGAGTTGCCCAGCACTATAAGAGCTAGGCTTTCTCAATGTTCTGCATTCGTGTTCAGAGGACTCAGCATGCACCCCGGGTTTCTTTTCACTGGACCCCCGGGTCTTTACCATTACTGGACGATCCGGGGAACACAAAAGTGAGCTGGCTCTTGAACTATCGGAACCATGTTCTAACTTTACTGGGCTGTAACGTCGTACCCTGTGTGCAGCCGGTGTCAAGGATAGAGGAGGACAAGATTCTCTAATTAGCGGTGATTTTGCCCATGATGCCATTATGGGAGCTGTTGTGGTGATCCACGTTGACTCTGTATACACCACCGATGTTTTCGTAGACACCAGTAATGTCTCATGAAGCAGCGGATACGCCGGAAATGCTTCCGCCTGAAGTGTGATGCCTTTTGGTGAAGGCAGGGACTCACTAAAATCGAGCCAATTAAAGGGATCAGGCTCAGAAAAGTCCAACATACTGAGCACTTCCGGTGTCAGCTTGCTGCCCAACGCTAAATCAAACACTTCCTTTTTAACCACCCCATACGCAGCACGCAACTGGATGATATGATTGGCCAGTTTTTCACCAATTCCCGGAATTTTCATCAAGTCTTGAACAGACGCTGTATTTACGTTGATAAGCATTTTTATTAATAAACAAGTGCAGGGCCGATACCAATAAATAATAACCAATAAACACAAAAAATTTATTTCTTTATTTATTTTACTTAAACAATTTACCCCAGATACTAGAGGGACCAAGCGTGACTAAAAGACACAGCTTGAAACACTAGCGTGGCTACAAGACACTGCTTACTAACCTTCCCTAATATTTCCCAATTTTCAAACACTGTTCCTTTAATTCTGTGCAGAAACAGAATAGCCACCTAATTCTGGCCTAAACTGGAAAAATTAATTTGTTAAATTAATTTACAGGCCTTCACAAGGTTGCCAGACTAATATCCCCGATAACTGAATGCCGTACAATGAATGCCGTATATTTTAACCCACAATTTCCCCTCCCACTAAATTTACTGGACCTAACCCGAAAGTTCTGGAAAAAGTGAAATATAATTGTTAAATTCTAAATGTACGCAGCCAAACCAAATTAACCTCGTCGCCAATAAAGTAAACCTCCTGTAACGCAACCTTAACCTTATCCTATGGTAAATACTGGGAAACTTACTACTCCTCAATGCACGTCTTGCCTCGCCTACGTCTGGAACGGAAGAGACCCGTGAACTCGCGGGTATCCCCCGTTGTGTACACACCGGTGCTGGTGATGATCTGAGGATGATGTTAATGGTTCTGAAAACTGTGATATTGCCAAAAACTTAACTTCTGTGCACTTGGAGACAAGCTGAGAAAAGGTGTTTAATGGTCCGTCGTCTAAGATTCTTGTTCCTGCACAATTATGGAAAAATATCAAACCTTACAGCCATCCATTTTAAAGTCTGTTTCATGGGTAAGAATCAGTACTGATGTCTATTTTGAGTGGTAATGAGATCTTGCCTTTTGTGGTTCGAACACTAGAACTCAAGCTTACAAAAAAACAACACTGGGAACACCCCTGATTGTAATTGTGAGGAGCTATTTAGAATGTAAACAATTAGTGCACGTGCACTTACCATTCAAGGATCATGTGTGCTTCATCTATTGCAATGCATGAAATAATTTCATCTCTTTCTAATGCACTTAATAGAGAGGTTCCACTTGAAGTGCTCAGAAGTGCTTCTGGATGGGCATATACCAATGTTTATTTTCCTTTGATAATGTCATCCAGAGGCACATCAACAATACTTTGAGCATCCGCGTCTTCCTCGTCAAAACTGTCTTCAACTTCGGCTGGGGTCTGACCACTTCGACAGTTATAGTCCAACAGCACGCGCTTATTTCTGTTTCCTCATAGAGTTTATTTGATCCATCATTATACTATTTAACGGAGTCAATATTAGACACACAGATGATTTTCTGTTGTATTTTGCTTTCAATGCAAATGGGGCCACTTGAAAGATTAAACTCTTTACATACCCAGTGGGCAAAATAGCCATTATATCACGTTTGTCCAAAACATACCTCAGACATTCCGTCTGACACTCTTTAAGTGGATCTACAAACCCAATTTCCTTTGACACACGTTCTATCAATTCGTCCATGCTGCTCGATTAAAACCGAAAGTGAAAGTATATACTACAAAGTCAGTCATAATATTAATTTGATTCATTGGATTCTCAAGGTTAATACCAATATTAATCAGATGAAGTATTTACAATTACTTTATAATGATATAGTATGATTATAATATGGATTTATACAAAATCGCCATTCCTCCGCGGACTTCTTTACGTCGGACTCATAATGCCTCCAAATGGAGGTGAGTAAAGTGTCGTAGTACAGTGGTAATAACGAACGTTACCATCTATTTATAGTATGGGGTATCCCCCACTAACAGGGAGAAAAGGGAGAAAACCATACTTACCGATACGCTACCGTACTATACTGGATACGTCACAACACTCTTCAAAAGCGGGGTTAATTCGCCCAAAGATACGTTTTTCTCCCTGCATCTCGGTAAAAAATACGATTCATCGGGTCAGAAAAAGGTACAGTTCCTTAAGTTGAACATTTAAGATGGCACAGCAAGCTGTGGATTCAGTGAAAGCGTCAGTAAGTTGACGAATATTTCATGTTGTGCCATTGTATAACGCTTTTAAAACTAGTTTAATTTATGTTTATGTTCCGGGTCATGACCTTTTGATTTTGATCACGTGTTTTCGTTGTTAAAATTTGATTGGATGGGTTTCACCCGCCAAAAATAAAACTTGCTTGAATGAAAGTGTTTACAAATGTGATTTCAAAAGTGTTTTGTTTTGCTGATCGAAGCTGCATTTCATTTCACGAAGGTGTGAATTTTAAATTGAAAACGTCTCTTCACACATTTCTACATCAAAAAAGAACAATGGCAACTTCTGGGCCTTTGAAGGTGATTAATCATTGTTATTGACCCATTTCATTTGTTGTGAAGTTTGACTCGTAAAGTTTTATTGTGAAATTTGGCATTGTCACTGTTGGTTTTCACAATTTCAATAAAGCATAAAGAGATTGTTTGTGTCTGCATTTTTAGATTGTCATTTGGGTGGTTTTATGATAAAAGTTAGTATGAAATGGAGTTGAGTCACACCATTTGTGTGGATTATGTAGATTATTGTGATTGTTGCAAAACAAATTAATGCTGATTTTGAAATACATCCAAGAGTTGTGCCACAGGTAATTTAATAGGAATTCGGGTCAACTCAGCCGAAATACTAACTTGTTCCGGTCGTATTTGGCCCACTTACAAATTCAACCTGGTCTAAGTTCTAACTCTGCCCACTTGATCATCACAATTATCCTCGATTACCATAAATTCGCGACCCTAACATTTAATGTCAATAATCAAATTATTTCAACAATTTGAAAATAAATATATCTGCCACTGTTTTTTAACTTATTTATCCAAAACAACGTTTAAAATTTCTAGAAGGTCAACATTGTTTACATGTATAAGTGTCAAACAGTCACCAACTTATCTATCTACCGTAAATTCTCGCGTGTAAGCCGCACTTTTTTAATCCGAAAAATTGTATCATTTTTTCGTTGCGTCTTATACGCGGATATAAGCAAAAACTCGTAGCGTTTCTATTAAAAATATCATCAGTAGTATTTTGGCCGCTATTTTCAATAGATGCTTGATCGCCTTTCCATAAGACGCTTATACATGGATAAGCAAATATTTGTACCCTATACGTTTCGTGATGTTTTATATTTGGATTGTTTAAAAATATATTGTTCTAATTTTGTGTGTTTTATATTTTATTTCTTAATTTTACGAAATTAAAATATATGTGCAATAATACAGAATGCATAAGAAATAAAAACCAGGGTCAAACGAACCGTAGTGTAAACACCACTTGACAAACTACTTCACACCTTTTGTGTTACTCTGCAAACAATAACACGGTGTCATTGATGATACTTGCGGAACTCTCCGTGTTTGTCAAACAAACAAATAGCGCTTATGGTGTAATTAAAGGTGTTGACACTTGAGACTTCTCAAGACAGCGAAAACAAAAATTTTGTTAACAATCCATGCAATTTTTTATCAAACCAAGTTTGTGCATTATTTAAGCAGGGGTCTCTCTCTGGTTTGGGGGAAGAGTACCTGTACCCTCAGGGGGGGGGAATTTTAGCGTTGTTTTACCCAGAACGGGAAATTTCGACTTAGCAAATGAGTCAAAAATAAAAACTATTAAATATATTTTTCAAATCACTTTATTTAGTCTAACTCTTTTTCTGACAACTTTCTTCATGATAATTATCAATAAATCGAATATTATATTAACTAGTCAAATTTTAACCATCTACCACTTGACCATTATAAGGTGGAGCAGTACAACAGATAATTTTTCATGCAATTTAATAGTTTTTCACTTCCAATTTTTTATTTCGTTTTTTAACTTCCAATTTCTAACCTTAATTACCATATATTCTCGCGTATAAGCCGCATTTTTTTTTCAGCCAAAATGCGTAGCATTTTTCGGGTGCGTCTTATACGCGGATATAAGCAAAATCACCTAGTTTTTCTTTCATAAATAAACTGTGGTGTTTTGGGCGCCATTTTGAAAAGACGCTCGATCGACGTCACTAAACGTTTATATAAGCAAGTATTCGTACCCGATACGTTTCGCACTGTTTTATATTGTGATCTTTTAAAAATATAGTAATATTTAATATTTTTTTATTTTGTGTGTTTTATATTCTTAATTCTTATTTTTCCGAAATATATATGCAATAAAACATAATACATAAAAAATAAGAACCGGGGTTAAATGAACCGTAGTGTAAACTCCACCTGAAAAACTACTTCACACCTTTTATACTGTTCCGCAAACAAAAAGGATGGTTTCATCGATGATATTTGCAAAACTGATTGTGTTTGTCAAACAGACAATTAGCGCTTATGGTGTAATTAAAGGTTTTGACACTTGAGACTTCTCAACACCTCTCAAGACAGCGAAAACACATCTAGTGTAATGTATCCGCATTGCGATTTTCACGACAAATATATTTTCAGTGTCAATTTTTCCACAAAATAGGATCTCAACAGTCTTCGAAATTCGCATTTTTAAATTACTAGCCAGTCGGGCTTGTTACCTTACAATTTTAACTAGCCCGAAACAATTTTTACCAGCCCGAACTTATATTAATGTCTTTGGGGTTAGCAATTTCCCGACACCAATCACAATACATACTTGTGCCATCAACAAAAGACAACCAAGGCCTGCCAGTCCGCCAGTGGTCTTTGAAAGTCCTTTCCCTGGACTTTTCATACTTCTTTTTCGCCTCTTGCTTTTCATTATCTGCTTTTCGTTTCATTAAATTAATGGGTTTTCCAGGTCTGGCACCCTCAACATATTTCAGAGATTCCATAACTTGTTGTTGACATTGGAAAACGAAAGCGGACGTGGGGTACCTGATTGAAATAGCGATTGGAGCTCAGCATATTTTAATCGATTACTTCATAAAGGTCAAAAATCATAACAAAATACGACATTCGTATTTACTCGGCAATTTTCGCCAGGCTCTGTATACGAAAGATAATTCGTACCTACTCGGACATTTCCGTTTTGCTTATATCGGACAAACTGCTAAGACAATCGTTACTCTCCGGTAAGTCGGAATTCAACGATAGGATTCGATTGGATGTGTCACGACTAGGTGCGCGATGATGTTTTCTACTGTAATCCAATCGAAAATACGGTTGCAAACGAACGCTTTACGGTGTTGTTGACATTTTCTACGTAGATTGAGTATTTATGAGATTATTTGATTTTAATCTCTAATTTCTGGCCATAATATTTTATTCGCCAGGCGGGCGATAATTATGGATTTTTTCGTTCGCCCGATTTTATTTTTACTCGCATTTGCGAACGGGCGAGTGCGAATTTCGAAGACTGTCTCAATTTTTAGGTGCGTCTTATACGCGGGGGCTTCCTATACGCGAGAATTTACGGTAATTTTGTTAATTTACTTATACTAATTCTAATACAGTAATAAACTGTGTTTTCGACTGTAACACACGGTATTTGTGCCTTTTGCTTCACCTGTTTTGATAACTTTAAACAGAAGCCATTTTCCCAAAACAGAAATTACGGTTGCTGGCAAATAATCTAGCAGTTAACTGTATATAAATGAAGTTTTATTATGAAAGCACAAATAATCGGGAACCACACAAGTATAAACTGTCATTTAACATGACCATGTGGTGTTCTTCGGATTTTATCGTTGACCGTTTGTAACTGTGCTTAAGTAAATTTGATCCCCGAAAATTACTCCCATAAACAAAACGAAAACAAATTTCGATGGCAGTTCATTTCGGGGGAGTCAAGGTCTGAAATGGGGGGAAAATATATACTTTTTAATTGGGGAAATGATGCAGATTTTTGGCATCAAAATACGGAGTTCCAGACCCCTGCTAAGTTATCAGTTGTAGCAAAACAATTGTTTAATGTTTTATAACAAAGTAGAATATAAAAATCTGTAAAATTCCCCATCTGAAGGGCCCCGCCCCCTTTGCCCCAAAGGGGGAAAAAAACACTGGCCGTAGACGATCAAGTGACAATAACAACATCAGCGAATCAATGGTAGTCGCGAATTTAGGGGAGTTGACGATAATAGTATTAAAGGATCATTCCTACTTAAGTAGCAGCATTATTTCAAACAGGAAAAAGAAGTACAAGCCCTAAGTAATGATTATTTTAAAAAATTATTAAAGTTTGTTTGTTTGTTGTTTTTTTTTCCTTGAAATCAGTCATCATCAACACATTGGTACATATTAATACAACTGATTTGGGTGGTTTCAAAGAATTGTCGTGTGCTATTTTTCAGGCGCTATTTGACAAGATGAGCAACAGCGATGAAAACCTGGATGAATACTTCGTGCCCGGTCAGGACGAGGGGAGTGGTGAGGGGGGAGGAAAGCCGACAAAGAAGCGTCTCTCCATTGAGAGGATTTATCAGAAAAAGTCTCAGCTAGAGCACATCCTCCTCCGTCCTGATACGTACATTGGATCTGTGGAGGCCGTCACCCAGGTAGGCTCGGGTTTCTAGCTATCCACGCTGTCATTATTTTACAATTGCTGTTTTCTATTGAGTGTAATGTTAAAACTGGCTGCAGAATGCGCATTATGTATCAAAGCAGAGAGTTTATAACAAGTTATTATTAAAGAGGCATATTAAATAAAATTTGCAGAAACAACATTCACTTACAGAGGGTACAAATGAAATGTACAGTAACCTGATGAACTGATGATAACAATTGATATAGTGGTTTATATGGCGCCTAAACATTCAAACTTACGTTAATTATATGCATAGTTTTTGTGGTTTATATATAAAGTTATACCGCAACATTTTGAAGGCAACCGTTTGATTGGCTCCTAAAAAGGTTATCTGAACGTGACCTCTAATGCGAATCATCAGATCCAGTCAGCGGATAATATAGAAGCGTCAGACTGGAGTTGATTTAAATGAGACTTATTAAGGGCGCTTGTTGTCAGTCCTCGTGCCTTAGTTACTGGTTTTGTGGAAAAAAGACAATATTGTTGTATGAAAACGTGCATGTTCTGGTCACATGATGAATTTCAAATAATTAATGTGAAATTATAAGTAGCATGAGAGGAAGTTCCCAACAAAAAAAAATGTTTAGAATATTATTTGTAATGCTCATCATACTCCCCGAAATCAGCTGCAACGCTTGAACCCACCAACCCAAAATCGGCCGCATCGCGGGACCCCACCTTTCTGAAATAAGTTGCGACGTTCGAAATCCTGGCCGCGATCATATCGGCAGTATCGCTTTAACTACTGCCCTTTATCGCTTAAACTACCTAGCCTTTTGCCCGACCGGTACATCTCTGCATTATCTTTAATTTAGGATTTCTTACTTTTATGAAACTGAAACTATTTAAAATATTTCTCCTACTAAAATCGCAATAACCGTGGTTTCTTCATTTCATAAAAAACTTGTTGACTGACTCACGCAGGTAGGCTAACTTGTTGACTAACTCACGCAGGTAGGCTCGGCTTTATAGCTATCCACGCTGTCATTATTTTACAATTGGTGTTTTTTATTGAGTGTTAAAACTGGCTGCAGAATGCGCATTATGTATCAAAGCAGAGAGTTTATAACAAGTTATTATTAAAGAGGCATATTAAATAATTTGCAAAAACAACATTCACTTAGAGAGGGTACAAATGAAATGTACAGTAACCTGAAGAACTGTCACGTTCATGCGCCCATTGATAATTGTTGCACAGATAAGGGAAGTTTTCATTGAAGTTCGCAATTTTGTAGTCATCAGTTCTCACCCTATTGGAACCGTGTATATCCCTCTCCTCCTCCCCCTCCCCCCCCCCACAAAAAAATTAATAACTATTGCTGGTTTTTGTGTGTGTTTTTTTTCTTAGCTATTCCAGCAATATGTTACTGCTAGAAAAATATGTTTCAGAAAAATTGGATATTATATTGTTTAATTGTGTCAGTACAGGGCATAACCGTGAAGGGGACGTGGGCGATAACTTCGTCCTGGAGCTATTGACATCGCCCATAAATTTCGTCAAGGAGAAGTCCACTTTGCCGTCAGATTTAAACTTCGCATAGTACTAATTATCAATCAAACACCAGTCATAAAAGCTTTGAAGTCAACTTCCATAAAAAAGAGAATGTAATCAAAGTAAATTTCAAAGACACACATAGTTACCTGATACGCTAAACACATATCAATCCATACTAGATGTAAATATTCATGTTAATATCCAATAATTTCCCTGGTAACACAGTTTCAATTTTAATTCAAAGACGTGTATTTCATCACCTCATTTAAATATCAATTTTATTCTATGCAATAAAACAACTGTCTGATTTTTTTCCCCACCCTAGACATTTTCTCCAGAACGCTAATTCATTAATGCTCTATCGACAGTGCTCGCATTGTTCAGGTACAGTGGTATTGATTGATGCTTTTTTCGCTGACCATGTGCTAATCGTGTTACACGCTTAGTGCTACAAACTGCTTGACAATGGCCCCAGCTCGGCAGTCACATCAAAGACTTTTTGAAGTCCAACTGACACAGTTGATATTAGCTGTTGCTTACCGCTTGCAGATTTGAAAGCACAATCTAATTGATGTCACGCTGTCACTCTTAGGTTTAACATGTGTTATTATTAATGACTGGTGTTTTTATTGTTTGTTCAAATTGGATAAATAATTGCAAGGTTCTTTTAATGAAGTGTTTAATTGATTTAAAAAAATGAATTAATAACGAACAAAATATAATTAATATATAATCAATTTTTTTCAAATTCCAAAAAAAAACAATGTTTTATGATGCATTGTGAATGTTTAGATAAAAAAAAATATTTAAATTTAAACCTTAATTGATGTATGTATTGCTAGAATGGAAACTTGGAAAAAAAAACTTGGAAACTAGAATAATGTAATACAACTTGAAAATATCTTGTTATTAATTTATGGATAATATGATGATGATGACCTGAAGATGATGATGATGATGGACTTGGTACTATGATAATGATTGACATGGTCTGATGATGGTTATAACAAGCAAAATTATGGTTAAGCGCTTTTTGGAAAACACTTCTCCTTGAAGTGGCCTCACCTCTCCCTAAACTGAACTGAGGGAGCAGTGACTTCTCCCTAAAATTTGTCCCTAGGCTGAGCCCTGCAATATTTATGCACAATATTTAGCAAAATATCAGCTGTATGGTTGGTATTATATTGTCACTGTGCTTTCTCCACAACAGCCTATGTGGGTCCTTAACGAAGACCACAGTCAGATGATACAGAGAGACGTCACGTACGTGCCAGGCCTCTACAAGATCTTCGATGAAATTCTAGGTATGGACATGATACGATAGTTATCACTAATGGCAGAGCAGGGCTTGAAAGAGGTACAGTGCCAGACCCGGCTAGCTCAGTTGGTAGAGCGCTGGACTGTCACGCCGGGGATCGTGAGTTCGAACTCACAGTGCCAGACCCGGCTAGCTCAGTTGGTAGAGTGCTGGACTGTCACGCAGGGGATCGTGAGTTCGAACTCCAGCCCGGTCACATAACTTGTATGGGGATTGGTCATGAAATTATTTCTACGGCCATTCTCCCCCTACCTCTGATTCGAGTAGGGTATTTGTCAGTTACTGGCATAGGTATGTACACTTAGTACTGGTAAACCGCGTAGATTGGCTAAGCTTGCACAGGAAATGTGTGAGAAGGTTAACTGACCGCCGTGATGTGACTAAAATACTGTTAAAAACGGTGAAAAATCCAAACAAACAAACAATGAAGTACAGAAAGTGACCCTGGACCAATTAGACCCTTCCATTTGTATGCCCAGAAAGTGACCCTGGACCGATTAGACCCTTCCATGTGTGTGCCCAGAAAGTGACCCTGGACCGATTAGACCCTTCCATGTGTATGCCCAGAAAGTGACCCTGGACCGATTAGACCCTTCCATGTGTATGCCCAGAAAGTGACCCTGGACCGATTAAACCCTTCCATTTGTATGCCCAGAAAGTGACCCTGGACCGATTAGACCCTTCCATTTGTATGCCCAGAAAGTGACCGTGGACCGATTAGACCCTTCCATGTGTATGCCCAGAAGGTGACCCTGGACCGATTAGACCCTTCCATTTGTATGCCGAGAAAGTGACCCTGGACCGATTAGACCCTTCCATGTGTATGCCCAGAAAGTGACCCTGGACCGATTAGACCCTTCCATTTGTATGCCCAGAAAGTGACCCTGGACCAATTAGACCCTTCCATTTGTATGCCCAGAAAGTGACCCTGGACCGATTAGACCCTTCCATTTGTATGCCCAGAAAGTGACCCTGGACCAATTAGACCCTTCCATGTGTATGCCAATACCATTCAACTCCTTTAAGCTATTGATTAAAGATTATTATCCATTCATCAATGCTCATAAACACATCTTAAGCGGTGTTTTTTTTGGGGGGGGGGGGCACTTTGGGGCCGAAATTTGGCCCCTTTCTCCTACTTAAAAAAGAGTATATAATTTTCTACTATATTAACCTTAAAATTCCCCTCAGAATGTAAGCTTTATTTTGAAGAGAAAAAACTGACAAAAATTTGACTAAGATAGAGGAATTTTAGTGAACAATCCCGGCCATTTTCATCGAACCAAGTTTGTGAATAATCTTGGTTATCATTTGTAGTAAAACCATTAATGTTTTATAACAAAGTAGAATGTAAAATAATTGCCTTTTGCCGTTAAATTCCCCATCTGAAGGGCCCCGCCACCTTTCCCCCAAACGTGTCTTATTGAGACTCTTCTGAGTCCCTTTACTGGGTAAAACTAGTATCTGGTGACTTTAAACTTGTGCTATCACCTGGCAAAAATTGTCTTTTTTCTGACATGATAAAACATTTCTCCAATATATTTTGTTTTACAGGACTGCACTTTATGATGGAGCTTAATTTTAAAATAGTAATTATTACTTGAGTGTTTGGTGATGTATTGTTGTTATCTATTTCAAACACACTGATTGCTAATGACCATTTTCAGTAAATGCGGCTGATAATAAACAAAGAGATCCGAAGATGAACTGCATTAAGGTGGACATTGATGTGTAAGTATTTAATGTAGTTGTTAGGATCTGAAGACATTGTATAACAGGTTACGTTCAAATGACCTTCCCAACAATAAAATATCCGTTGGGTTAGTGCCCAATGAAATTGCTTTTTGCACAGCAAAGTTTGGCCATGGTTTTTGAAAAGTGATGCTTTTCCAGCTGATCCTCAGGAATGAATCATTCACTGTTAATATTCACGTGGATAACAATGGATATAGTGGTTTATATGGCGCCTAAACATTCAAACTGGCATTAATTTCATGCATAGTTTTTGTGGTTTATATATAAAGTTATACCACAACATTTTGAAGGCAACCATTTGATTGGCTCCTAAGAAGTCATCAGATCCAGTCAGCGGAAAATATAGAAGCGTCAGACTGGAGTTGATTTAAATGAGATTGCTTAGTAACACGGACTTATTAAGGGCGCTTGTTGTCAGTCCTCGTGCCTTAGTTACTGGTTTTGGGGAAAAAAGACAATATTGTTGTATGAAAACGTGCATGTTCTGGTCACATGATGAATTTCAAATACCGTAATTAATGTGAAATTATAAGTAGCATGAGAGGAAGTTCCCACTTAAAAATGTTTAGAATATTATTTGTAATGCCCATCATACTCCCCGAAATCAGCTGCAACGCATGAACCCACCAACCCAAAATCGGCCGCATCGCGGGACCCAACCTTTCTGAAATAAGTTGCGACGTTCGAAATCATGGCCACGATCATATCGGCAGTATCGCTTTAACTACTGCCCTTTATCGCTTAAACTACCTAGCCGTTTGCCCGAACGGCACCTCTCTTTGCATTATCTTTAATTTGGGAATTCTTACTTTTATAAGACTGAAACTGTTAAAATATTTTCCCTACTAAAATCGCAATAACCGTGGTTTCTTCATTGAATAAAAAACGTGTTTACTAACTTTGGAGGCAGTGTACATCAAAATACTAGGCTGCATTTTTTATGGAATTAATTTTCAATCATGCATGGTTTTGTTGAAAAGCCTAGCCGTTTTTCTGCCTTGAAATTCTGTCATGACCGCTAGTTTTTTGTTGCTGTTTTTTTTTAAACTTTTTTTTACTTCATTTATTGTTTTCTGATGCGAAACAAAATCAATCGTTAATATCAGTTTCTGGAATATCCGGTTCTTGATCGACTGAAATATCATCCTGTATCTCCATGTAAAAAGCGATTTTTTATAAACGTGCGAGAAAATTATGTTGCCATGCACAAGGTCCACGCGCTTAATTGCAGTCTTCATGTAAACAAAATTAAGTTTGACGTCGTTAACGAAGTTTAATTGTGTTTTAAAACGAGGCTTTTACTACATGTACATTATTCGTTTGCATATTTTTTATTGTCAATTTGTGAAATGGTTAAGAAAATTACCGGGATAAAATAAAACGGTAAATATAATAAATGTTTTTAAATCGCTGTTTTTTTTTCCCTGCAATGCTAGGATTTGTTGTCAGTCACTTGTTTAGATGTTAGTACTGTATAAACTCTGCCCTAAAAATTGCCATATTTGATTGGCTAATGAGATGGTTGTGGGCGGGACTACACAGTTCATTCACTTGTCAAGCACATTGTTGGAAGTGAGACCTTATCGATCAATACGGCGTTAGTTTATGGCCCTGTTGTTAAAGATCGATGTAATAGATAAAGGGATTATGGGTTGTCGCTTTGAAAATTAAAGCATGTCGGGGTTATTTAAGCATGTTGGCAAATGACTAAATGCTTTGAAGGCATGTCGGGCCCGACAAGCAAAATAGGCCTGCGGGAAACCCTGCATATTTTCTTTGTTTACAAAGAAATGTTCATTAAATGTCAAAAATATAAAATGTATAATGATCATATATCTATAAAGTACCCGTTTGCTAATACCAACATACTTTATTCTATTTTGAAGGGAATGTTGGGGGGGGGGGACCAATTCTTTCACACTTTCCATTTTCTAATAATTTGGGAAAGGTTTTTTTATCAGTTTAATGCTTCTAATAATTTTTTTGGTCATTGAATATTTGCAAACATATTTAATTATATATATTGAATTTTAAAAGTTATTGAACATTGTCCAGGTAAGAAGCACCCTGATGTTTTGCGCTGTATCTTTCCGTAATGTTTTTATATGTACTGAAATACAAAGTTGATTCTAGTGAGAACAACAAGATCCGTATCTGGAACAACGGCAAGGGGATCCCTGTCGTAGAACACAAAGAGCACCAGATGTTTGTACCCACGATGATCTTCGGCCATCTTCTAACCTCCAGTAACTACGACGATACTGAAAAGAAAGTTACAGGTACGTTGGTAAACTTGGTATGGTGGTTTGTTATACTCAGTGGAGACAACATTTCATTTTGTGAAGAATTTTCTTGATCTTCTAATTTTGGAAAATATATTTTAATAGTTTATTTACTTGTTATATCAAAAAATCTATACATTTGTCATATTGTTCTTATTTATATGGTATCTCTTTTTTATCACAAACATTTAAATTGTGCCAGAAAATACACATAATTGTTTGAGGCAATAATATTGACATAATTATTTTAACTATTGTTTGTCATTTATATCTTGCTTTTGAAAATTCATAAGAGTTAACCAGTATAAACTTCAATGAATAGAGGGCTGTTTTTTAGAGGAAGAGGATGGGGCCAAGACCCTAGATTTTTGGTGAAAATCTTCACACAAAATAGTAAAGGGGGTGCCAAAAATCCAGGGGTTAAGGAAACCTTTGAAGAAAATTGCATGATTTTAAAGAATTTGTGTTGCTTATATTTGACACCTGCGATGTAGGGTAAGAGAGCCCTGGAATTTCACTTGTTAAAAATATTTTCGCCAGGTGGTCGCAACGGGTATGGTGCCAAGCTGTGTAACATCTTTAGCAACAAGTTTGTGGTGGAAACTTGCAGTAATGACTTCAATAAATCTTTCAGACAGGTATTCACTGGTTTGAATCATTTTGCAGTGGTTTTTAGCTCAACTATTCGAAGAATATGTGAGCTTTCCTACTACCCCCGGCGTCCGCGTCTGAATTTGGTTAAGGTTTTTATTCATAAGTCTTGTAACTTCAAAACTACATAGTTTTATTCACTTGAAACTTGGAATATAGCCTTGTCATCAACTCCAGTGTCAGAGGAAACATTCCCCATAACTCTGTTTTGTATTTTGACAGAGTTATGCCCCTTTCTCACTTAGATTTTCTGGCTAAAGTTTATATTCAAAAGTTTTGTAACTTGACGACTACATAAGTTATTCACTTGAAATTAAGAACTAACCTTTGTCATCAACTCCAGTATCAAGGGCAACATTCTCTTTAACACTGTTTTGTATTTTGACAGAGTTATGCCCCTTTTTCACATTGATTT